>MJUU01050967.1:205941-249028 GCA_002080025.1 Modiolus philippinarum | reverse complement strand
CTTAGCTAGCTGTCAGTAACTGCGAGCATTTGTCCGGAGAGTACCTGTATGTATTGTCTTCATGTTTTATGTTCTTCATTGTAAGGGTACTCGTCATGATAAGTTGGACTTTTTTCTAGTTTGATTTTTACTGTGAGTCTTTTTGTGTATTTCTTTTTAGCCATTCACCACACAAAGGGGAGGGTTTGGATCCAAGAAAACGAGTTTAACCCCACCGCAATTTTTGCGCCTGTCCCAAGTCAGGAATATGTTGGTCATTGGCTTTTCCTTGTCTTCTTATAAAATTTAAGTTTCTTGATATTTGGGTTATTGGATGTGGTTTGTTTCCATTGATTTATTCACTTTTTACCTTTTCGGGGCCATTTGGGGCTTGCTATATGGTGTGACGTTCCTCACTGTGTTGAAGAGCATATGGTGACCCCTAGATGTTTTGTTTTTAGTAGTTTTAACCTGGATATGGGATGTTGTCTCCTTGACATTTACCCCATTTCCTTTCTTTTTCATATTTATTCTATATTTCTTTACCTGATAGTGGATATGTACGGGATATTCTACACGAACTCATTAAATTTGCCTTTGGATCCAATGTCATGAATATTTTAAACGTATACTGCCGATGGCTAATGAATTACATGAGAACAACGGCAGTAGAATACCGAAGGAACAAAGCACAAGATTAAACAAATCAAAGTCCAGAGACAAGGCAAAAGCAAGAACACCAAAAGACGGAAGACCAAAGACACCACATGCCCACAAAACACACGAACACCACCTATACAACACAAAAAACTAAAGCACCAATAGTGTGAACTCTCAATAAACAAGAGTGACATCAGGTGCTCCGGAAGGGTAAGCATGTTCTGCTCTGTGCACAGCACCCGTCACACTGTCAGTGGGTCAATCCAGGGTAAAGTCAAAACCGGCAATGTCAAATCCGGGAAGACGCGAATCTAGCTGAAAATGTCAGTTTTTATTTGTGACACTGACATTTCATATCTATCTATGATGTCGTGGTGACGGCTATATAATTTCTAAAGGGACGAAAGTAACAAAGGCTGAACATATCCCTGACTCAGCAGTTTTTGTGACAGTGCTTTTGCTTTTTCCACAAAGTGACTGTATGTACTGCACGCTCTACAGTAACGAATTAATTGTGAAATATATACTCCATATGCTGGGGATGCAGGCATATTGCTGCAGAGAAATGGAAAGTTCACAAGTGGAAAGTCAAAATCATCACGTTTGTCATATAATCTAGATTTCAGACGTCCATGTTCGTCAATGTATAACAAAAAGTCAAGGTATGAAGCAGAATCGGGTGTATCGGTTGTCTCTTTAATTTCAAGTTCACTGGGGTAGATACGATGTAAATATTCTTTAAATTTTGGGTTATTAAGAGAAAGTACATCGTCTATATATCTGAAGCTGAAATTAAAAGTCTGGGCTAGCTGTTTTTGTTTCTGTTGTATCAGCCCTTGTAAAAACTTTGCTTCATACGAAAAAAGGAAAAGGTCAGCTAAAAGTGGCGCACAATTTGTTCCCATAGAAATCCCTATTGTCTGCTGAAAAACACGGCCTCCACTTTCAACAAAAATGTTGTCGATCAAAAATTCAAGCATCTTAATCACGTCATTTCACTGTATTTCTTGTTTGACTCAGTGTGGTTCTTCACAAAATATGTTTTATCTTTTCCTATTACCAGATAGGAATACCTGCGTTCTCCGTTTTTGGTACAGAAACATTGATGTATCAGATCGGAAATTACTGTTTTAAGTTTATTATGGGGAAGAGAACTGTTTACCAAATCCTTCGGGAAGTTTTGAGTTTTACTTTCTTCCGCGGTGCAACAGTGTTTTACCAGCGAACTAGGCTCCTTGACCTAGCTGGCAATTTAGCGGCGACCACACTTTGACCCATCTTTCTAAATTACGTATTACTTTTCTCACATTTGTGACAAGCCAGTACCGATTTTAGCCGTTTGAGATATCCTTTTCTCCCACCTATGACAAGGGAATCCATTGTTTCGCGGTGCAAGATTTTTCTGTCTTACACAGGGGTGTAAGACAAGCTACACCCATTTATTCCCGCCAATATCTTAAATTTACGTTATACTCGGCTTAAGCTACATGAATCGGAAAGTATATCGTTTAAAACAATAACACAGAATATAATATATTGCCTTCTAACAACTGAAAGTGAACTAAAACATGCAATAAATGCGTAAATCTTTGGTACTGAAATAACCCCGGACTCGGACGCGTGCTCCATGCTATATGACGTCGTGAAAAGGGAAGTGATTCACTGATGTCAACAATGGCGTTTCGACGGTGATTTGTTTGATTTTTTAGATGCTGAGGGGGAGAAGAATAATCAAAGACCAGTGAGAGGGTCAGACAAAAAAGACACCCTCGGGTAAGATTTCTAGCGTCTCGGACTCAGCAAGCTTCGTCCAAGTACTTGAAATCGTGCCCTTGGGTGTCTGAGATTTTTCTGTCTGACCCACGCCCTGGTGTTAGATTCTTATATTCTTTTTCAAGATCGTGGTCTTAGAATTTAGGGGAACGGGATAGAGAAATGGAAGATAATGCCGCCAGTTTGTGCCGGTACCACGTTTGGCTGTCCAGAGTTCATATCGTATTTATGTTTATGTTTTGTCTTTCAATTGATCTCCAGTGCTGTTCCCTTGTGGTTAGTGCCTGTGATTATAATTTTTTACTATAATAGGTGTTTATTGTTATCTTTTCTCTTATGATGAGGATCTAGTATCAGTTTAAGATATTTCGATAGGTATATTCACAGCTCAGTTAGAAACAGAGGTTTCATAGTCAAATATTCGGCAAAATGGATTCCCTATGGAAGAGTATTATGTAGATTTTATGGCAACCTATGCTTATTTACTGTCGAAATGCTCATATGCGGAAAATAAATTAATGGTAACTTTGGTATTTTGTTATTTATTACCACTGGGTCGATGCCTCTGCTGGTGGATTGTTAGTTCCTGAGGGTATTCACCAACCCAGTAGTCAGTACTTCGGTGGTTACCCGAAAACCGACTTTATTGAAACTTTTAATATCTAAATTTAACAAAATTTTGTTCAAAAATAAGGAGTATCTCCCTTATACGTAGCTCTGTTCTTAGCTGCATTTTGGCTTTTCTATTTAGACCCTTTTGGTTATTTGTTCTCTATCAGCTTTTACACGTTTTTTTTTTTTGGTTAATGGACTTCCAAATATTTAGGTTTGATCTGCACCGATGAGACATAAGTTGTCGAAATGCGCATATGCAGAAAATAAATCAACGGTATAAACTTCAGTATTTTGCTATTTGATACATATAAAACAAAATGGATGTAATATGTATTGATTTTTGTACTTCTTTTAAAAAGTAAGCATTTATAGTGTGGTAACACATCTGTATTAAAATAGGCTTTAAATGACTGAAACTTGGAGTTGAAATTGGCGAATAAGTGATCGCAACCCGCCGAGTATACAGAGGTGCAAAAGGTTAAATGCGTGTGATCACTAGCCTGAATCTGTGTATTTAAAAGTCATGATAGTAACTTGTAAAAGTCGTGGTGGCAAGCATAGTTTGTTCACTATGGAATTACAGTCCTCACAGTCAGCTATTGTGAAAGGACATGACGTGAAATGTATGTTTGCAATTTAGTTTAAAACTAGTGTAATCTCCAGCTGTGTAGATGATCCTCATCATAAACACAGGTGTCAGTCTTTTCATAAATATTTGTAATGACGGGTATATCAAAATACTTTAACTACATACAATTTGCATACCTATAGTCGAATAGATAAATAAACGATAGATTTTATTAAACAAACATACCATCTCAGTTGTTTCATTGAGACATTGTGCCAAAGAAACACTTATTAAATCAAAGAATATCCTGCTTTAATGTAAATAAAACAATCATAAGCGTTCAAAATCTACCGTTAAGACAAGACTTCAAAGCGAAGAAAAAACCTTGTTTGAATAACTGGGTTTTGTTTTAAACATTATTTCTCGCAACTATTACATAAAGTCTGTAGAGTTAAAATTGGGTCTTATTTAAAATATATCAAAATGTAATATGTACACAATGTTAACGCATTGTTACATTTTCAACTCCCGAAAATTTAAATAAAACAATGGATAAAAAAAACTTCATGGTAGTATTCTATGCTGGAGAAAATTTATATGAAACAATGGATGAGAATAATTTTTCATAAAATAAACAGATGACAGGTAGAAAAATATGAAATATAACACATTATCAACATTTAAGATAAAAATATTAAAATTGTAGTTTATCAGCATTATCTTTACAAAATCAAGGCTAAAACCTTGCAGCACTTCATCAGTGATAAAGCATTTTAATGTCAACAGTGACAGCTTTTAGTGTTATAAACATTTGTTTGATAATTCCACGTTATCGGCATGTCTATCCGGAAGTCACGTGACTTTATATCTTATCACATGACAGCACAGTTTGTCGTCTTCCTGTTTTCAATGAAAATCGTTTTTTGAGTTTAATCTGTTGGTGCATATTGTTCAGTTTATCAAAAATCTCCGTTAAAGTCGCAGTATTACGGCATTCAAAGATATCTTTCTCGCACCGAAGATGGGACATTGAAAGGTTTTATCTGATAGCAATGTACTCAAAAAGAAACGCGATGCAGTGACTTGACATGTAAAAATAAATGCACTTTAAGAGTCGAAGATTTGATTGATTGTAAGCTGTTAATAAAAAATACAATTAAATGCTGTTCAACAATTTGAAGTACATTATATGCTTTGCTTAAAGTACATCTTATTAGTATTAAAGATATTTTTTCCGAATCTCTGACAATGTTTCTGAATTCATGCGTTCATTTTAGTTTTTCTCTGGACTAAATATTTTGAAATTATTTCAAGATGTATGACTATGGATAAATCGGTAAACAAATACCGAAGCAATTATTAAGAGAAAATGTGTTCATTGTGTTATTTTATATCTATAAAGTAAAGTGAGAACCAAACTGTCAATCTAACATGGATAACCTGAAGACAATGGTAACATCGGAAAAACCGCAAAGACATCACATAAGTATGGCCCAGAAAGAAAAAACAAACAGATAAACAACACGGACCCAAATTAAAACAATTAAGGATATGCACCGGTAGAGTAACCATCTCCTGCTTCTTATATCAGATTCACAAAAGTTCGTTTTACGGTCTCCCATAAGTTTTGATTTGATATGAAATGAAGAGACATAAGTTGTCCGATATTTTGTTATTTAAAAAAATATAAATAAAAAAAAACACGGCAATTAAGGGGAAATCCAAAAATATATATATAATCACGGCAATTCATATTGAGACAGCATGACAAAGACAAAACAAATAAACAAAATGGAACGAGAACGCCTGAAAACTAAAGCACTAGCAGTGTGAAACAAGGGCAATAGAATACCGAAGAAACAAGGTGATGATCACAAAAATCCAAGTCCAAAGACATGGCAAAATGGCAACAGAGCAAAATAAAAGACAAAATAAGGACGTGAGACAACCACAAGGCACGGAAATAAAGAACTAAAGCACTCATGTTGTGAACTCCAACCAAAACCTGCAATGACATCAGGTGCTCCGGAAGGGTAATCATGTCCTGCTCCACTAGCGACACCCGTGAACATATGTTACACAAATAGCCACAATATAACAAAAGACAAAATGAGCAAGAACGTCATCAAACTGTAGAGGGTACTGTCAGATGCTCCGGAGGAGACCCAAAAATAGCTTTTACGGAAACTTGCAATATCTAAATATTTGTATTTTGTTAGGTTCGTTTAAGTTTCAGATATCTCCTTCATTTAATTCTCTGTCCTTAGCTGCTTTTGGTTTCCCATTCAAATCATATTGGTTAATTTTATTTTTCTTTATGAGTATTTAGATATCATTCGGTTTAGGGTCTTCATATTGTTTTGATTTGATCTGCGCTGAAGGGACACAAGTTTCTGAAATTGTCATTATTTACACATTAACTTTAGTCCTTGTATTAGTAGAATACTGAAGCATTATGTATAAGTAAAAAAATGTATATTCCTCCACATCTCTGCGTATTTGAATATTTCTTCTGATGTTGTTCATACATATGAACCATTCAGACCCAATCTAAGACTAAGGGCAAGGCTTGGTGTATCGGAAAGTAAGCATCTCTTATATCTGACATCTCAGTGCCGTTTTACATGAAAATGCCTGTAACAGACTGAAGTTGTTAAAAGTAAAGCTCTGTTGTCATTTGGGAAACAGATATCTCATAACGGTCCATGCACGAGACAGTGATGTCGACCGTAAAACTTCTCAAATAATGACTACTTCGATTTAATGGATAACATACCTTGTTAAAGAATTAACAAAGAGTACCTTCACTTAACAAAGAGTACCTTCAATGGCCCAAAATGACAATCGCATGCCACAATCCTCCGATGAACTGCAAAGGAAAAACACGCATAAAAAGGAAAAAGACAAACGTAGACAACGAAAGGAACCCGGATAGCCGAAGTTGGTACTGACACTAGCAAGGGCTAGCAGTAGATTTAAACCAACCAGTTTATGGGTACCAAAACCTGATCTTCCTCTATACCGTTTCCCTATAGAAATGTAGATATATTAAAACCCAATACAGGTTGACTACTATCTTAATGAAAAGGACAGAATAAGACAAAACGTAATTTAGAAAGATCGGTCAAAGAATGCTCACCTCTAAACTTCCTGGTCAATAAGCTCTCTCTTTTTCGTAAGACGAGAGCTAACACCAACTATGTAGATTTCATTAGGGACAGTTTTGTCCGTAACCAATTGATTATTAATTATATCTTCAACAAAATTCTGTTTCATAGTTTCAGTCTCTTGTGGGGAAAATTGAAGGTTCGGTCAGGATTCATTTTTACTCAGAACATTTTTTTTCACTTTCTACGACCTTTCAATAGCAATTGACGTCGAGTTACTATCGAATAGAAGGCGTGGTTTGGCGCTCCATAATACTGGTTTTACCCACCATTTCTTTTGAAATGCCTGTACAAAGTCAGGACCATTGCAACTGACATTTTTTTTTGCTGGTGGTTTGCACCCATGTAATTTTTTGTTCTATGGATTTCGTCTTTGACAATTCTCTTCCTTAATTTTGTTATCACCCTATTGTCAGGATGGAGTAAACTACTTAGAAGTCTGTTTTGTAGAACATTTCGCAGATCACGTGATGTACCATTGTTTGTAAAGAAAGCAAACAAATGTATTATTCTGTAATATCTCCTCCGTAGACAGCGTAGTAGACTAACCTCTGCAGCTTGGCATTACGACACTGTATGTCTCTTCAATGAAAAAAACAGCATTTGGAAGAACAGATTTGTACATAATACAAAACAGGTTCTAAATGAAAGTTACAAAAATTAACATAAGACAGAGCTTTGATCGAGTGCGATGTGTATATTTTTCTTTATCTGCGTTTATATTCCATGTAAGGAAATCGGTGGATTTTGATTATTCGACTTTTCTAATGGATATTTTGTACACTCAAATGTTTATTCGAGTCTTTTGAAGAATGACATAACACCTTTTCTTTTTATTTCGGTCATGATTTTTAAATAAATGAATGTGGATTTTATTGTACATCTATATTCATCGCAGATTAACATTTTGACAATTTATTTCCCTCATTGCAGATAAAATAATAAAAAAAATGTACAAACTAGTCCGTATAACAAAACTTCAACGTTGCTGTAGTCTTACAGCAGAGAAATTCACACTTTCAGCTATAGTTAAATAATCCTATGGCAATATTACATTACGCCGCTTCAGGAATACTGGCAATGAAATTACAATTCTTCAATGGAAAAGAATTATCCTTGGCTTCAAGTTAACATCAATGCAAAGTAATTTATATGTAAATTGAACTAAGACAAATACTCCAAAGATTCAAATTTCAAATAAATAGCTGAAAAGAATCATTGATCAAATAGTTTCATGTCTCTTTGTTTAAACAGCCAAAACTATCAGTTTAAAATTAGTTCCTTCACATCTTTTTCGTTATTTATGTCTAACAGAAACGCACACACATCAAATACTGAACTGTTACAAAACATTCTGCAGTGTTCGCTAAAAAAAAATAAGTCTTTCTTTACATGTATAATTTGCTATTTTCCAAAATAAATTCAAATCGGTAACGACCTTAACGTACATGTGTAGTTTCAGAATTAAAGAACAAAATAACGAAGTTACTATAAATTTGTTTCTGCATATGGCCATTGTGACAATTTATGTCTCTTCAGTGCAGATCAAATCAAAAACACTTGGAAGATCATAAACAAAAAAATTGTCAAAATTGAAAGAGGAGAAATAACAAAATAGATAAAAAAGGAAAGGCCAAGTTGTCAGTACAAGACGGAGCAATACGACATGTTTTCTCATTTTCCTATGATACAAAGATTATAAAACGCTCTCTCTCTTGTTGTTTTTGTTTTGTTTTTGTTTTTGTTTTTGTTTTTTGTTTGTTTGTTTGTTTGTTTGTTTGTTGTTTGTTGTTTTTTAATTTTTGTTGATCGTTTTGTTTTTTTAAATTGTGTATGAAGACAACAAAATCCGACTGCGATAATTTAAGAGGAAATTGAATATTTTTGTTTGACTAAGCAAGGTCTCGGGCGTAAACAAGAAGTCAAAATCCAAAAATCCAATATGGAGATACTACTGTTTTATGCTTCGACTCAAATTCAGCTGCAAGGTTTTACCAACTTTATGTTGATGGTTCAGAATGCTTAAGAATAAAGAAGAATAGAGATAATTTAATCAGTTGAATTAGAAAATAGGCAAATGAATGTTGGAGATTAAAGGTATGAAAACGTGATGAAAAAAAAATCGTTGTAGATTTTCCATATTTTTGGCACTAAGATATTGCTCTTTCTAACAGCAAACTATTGCCTTAAGTTGTAGTTTCAAAATTTGAAAGTCTTTTATTTCCCAATTTATAGTCTGCAAAAGGGCTAACGTCTGTTAAATGCTGATAGAATAATAATATTTGAAAAATCATACACTTAAAAATATCAGAGTCTGATAGAGAACAAACTATAATAATCAGCTCAAAACAGAAGTCAAAGTCTGTATGGAAAAACTGTTGACGTTTATTTATATGGTGGTCAGTTATTGTTTCCTATGAGTCATATGCAGAAAATAAATTTACCGTCACTTCGGTACTTTGTTATTTATTACCACTGGGCCGATGCCTCTGCTGGTGGACTGTAAGTCCAGGATGGTATTCACCATCCAAGTAGTCAGTGCTTCGGTTTAAAACTAAGGAGTATCTCCCTCATGCATAGCTCTGTCCTTAGCTGAATTTTGGTCATTTGTTCTTTATCAGCTTTTACACGTTTTTTTTTTGAATAATGGATTCCAAATCTGCACTGATGAGAATTGAGTTGTCGAAATGCGCATATGCAAAAAATAAATTAACAGTAACTTCGGTACTTTGTTATCTATTACCACTGGGCCGATGCCTCTGCTGGTGGACTGTAAATCCCCGAGGGTAATCACCAACCCAGTAGTCAGTACTTCGATGCTGACCCCAAAACCGATTTTACTGAAACTTGCAGTATCTAAATTTTACAAAATTTTGTTAAAAACTAAGGATATCTCCCTCATGCACAGCGCTGTCCTTAGCTGAAGTTTGGCTTTTCTATTTAGACCATTTTGGTCATTTGTTCTCTACCAGCTTTTACATGTTTTTTGGTTAATGGACTCTTGTTTTATCTGCACTGATAAGACATGAGTTGTCGAAATGCGCATATGCAGAAAATTAATTAACAGTAACTCCAGTACTTTGTTATTTGCTCAATATCGTTTTTTTTATTTAAGAATTCGCGTTGTAGTAAGTGGTGGTTAAACATGTTATAGAAAAAATGCAAAAACATATTATAATTGTAAAATATGTTGCATGTTACAATAAGTCGGAAAACTGAATCAGAACGTCAAAGCTTCAATGATCATACACAGAAGATTTATTGGATGACAGATTCACCTGCAGAAAATCCTTCTGGGTAAAACGACACAACAACAAGCTTAATTTATAATGAGGTTGTAATTAGTTCTGATGTTTTTACAAATGAAACATCGAAATACCCTGATTACATGACTATTATAATACTCATTTATATTATGTAAAGAACTACACTGGAACATTAATGTGTCTGATGCATGTAGTTTTTACCGTAAATCTAATTATAACATAACGATAAAGTGCAGACATTGCAGTTAAATGTGACATTTCCTAAAATAATTTGAAATAGTTTATCCTGGTTTTGTTTATATAAATTGCGACTCTTCACCAGAAAAGATAAATGGGTGTAACGTTGTGCGACACTTAGCAAAAAATTCTGCTCAAACTGGTGTTAGGGGCGGTGGTATGAGGTATGAGCAAAGCTCATTGTTGAATGCCTCATAGTGACTTCAAGATGAAGAACAACAAAAAAGTGTTATTCCTTTGCTTGGATATATCGTGTATTTCATGTGCATTTACTCCATATCCTTTCATTGTTTATTCGGTACTAAATATTTGTTACCTGCAGAGCTAACCATATCTTTTTAAGGCGTTATGGTTGTTTGCTTTCAATGTACACTAACAATAACTCAAATGGTTCAAGGCCTGCATACTTTTCAAGAATTCCATCAGACACAGTGGTGGGAAATCTAAAATCAAATCAATCGCCCCTACATACAAAGCTTCAAACGACATACTGTTCATGAGTAAGAAACATCATCTCGACTGTGTGGTTAAGGAGATAGAAATTGATAGTTCACTAGGAAACTCTAATTATAATTCCACTACACTATCAAGGGAGGAGATTATTGAAAATCACACTTCTATTAAAGCATCCTTTGACATCAAAGCAAATAATGAAAACAATCAATTCCCTTACATCTACTGGGTACCTAAACACTATAAGAAACGATACAAACAAAGATTCGTTGTGGGGGTCTTCCAGATGCACCACTAAGTCTCTTTCTAAGCTCCTTGCCATTTTATTGACAGCAGTCAGAGATGGCATGAAAAGTTATTTTGACAACGTCTACTCCACGAGCGGCGTCAATCAGATTTGGATTCTAAAAAATAAATTCTAAAGATCCCAGCTATCCTCAACCAGTCTCATCCATTGCCATAGCATACAAACTTTTGACTTTTCTTCTCCTCATACTACCCTGCCATATAATAAATTGAAAACAGTAATCTCTGATGTGATATTAATGTTTCTGCACTAAAAAAGGAGAACGCAGATACACTTATTTAGTAGTAGGGAAAAACAAAAAATATTTTGTAAAGAACCACACTGAGTAAAACAAGAAGTACACTGAGAATGACGTAATCAAGATGTTGGAATTTTTTATACACAATATTTTTTGTCGAATGCAAACACCCCGTTTTTCAACAGACAATCTGGATTTCCATGGGAACTGACTGTGCGCCACTATTAGCTGACATCTTTCTTTTCTCATGTAAGTTCAAGTTTTTACAAGGGCTAACACAGAAAAAACAAAAACATTTAGCTCAGACCTCTAATTTCAGCTTCCGCTAAATAGACGATGTACCTTCTCTAAATAATCAATTTTCTTCACATGTATTATTTAAGCCAGATTTATCCAAATGAGCTTGAAATTGTAGAGACTACTGATACACCTACTTCAGCTTCTTTCATTAATATTTTTATATACATTGACGAAAATGGATGTTTGAAATCTAAGCTACATGACATCCGTGATGATTTTAACTTCCTAACTGTGAACGTTCCCTTTCTAAGCAGCAATATACCTTCCACTCCAGCCTATGGAGTGTACATTTCACAGTTGATTCGTCACTGTCAAGCATGTAGTTCATAGAATGATTTTTTGATAGAGCAAAAAAGGCCCCAAACAGTGCAAATTCAGGGATTTAGTCAGCTTTTGTTACTTTTATCCCTCCAGAAATTTTATGGCCGTCACCGTGACATAACTGAAAGATATGACGTATCTGTGTCCTAAATGAAAACAGACATTTGCAGCTAGATTTCACGTCTTCATGGATTTGATATACCTGGTTTTTACTAAACCCTGAATTGACTCACTGATAGTGAGACGGGTGCCGCTAGCGGAGTAGGACATGCATGTCCTTCCAGAGCACCAGATGTCACTCTCGGTTTTCATTGGAGTTCACACTATAAGTGCCCTAGTTTTAATGTTTTCTTTTGATTCCCGTACCCTTTGTCTTTGTTATTCTGTGTTACTGTTTTTGCCATGTCTATGGACTTTGATTTTTATAATCACCACTTCCCTTGTTCTTTCAGTATTCCCCTTCCGTTGTTTCATCACAAGTATTTGTGAGATTTTATTGGAAAATGCATCAATGACATCAATTTCTTTTGTATTTTCCAGACATCAAAATATCTGAATTATTGTGGATATAGTTTCTACACACAGCCATTTCGACAACTCATGTCTTTTCAGTGTAGATCAAATCAAAACATTTGGAAATCAATAAAATGATAAATGAGTAAAAGCTGACAGAGAACAAATACTGACAGGGTCTCATAAGAAAAGTCAAAATCATATAAGGACAGAGCTTTGTAAGAGTGAGAACTCCTATAGTTTTAAACAGAATTTTCTCCAAGTTCGACATGCAAACTACCAAATAAAACCGGTTTTCGGGCCAGCACTGAAGTACTGGCTACTGGGATGGTGAATACCATTGGGGAGTAAAAGTCCAAAAATCAGTGCAAATCAAACCAAATCAAAACATGTCAAAATTCAACAACCAAAATATGTGTCATGGAGAACAAATATGAAAAGGATCTAAATAAAAAGACAGATCTAAGGATCTAAATAAAAAGACAGAGGTAAGCAAGACGGTGATATATTTTTACATTTAGATAGTGCATGTTTCAAAATAAAAATCGATTTTCGGGCCAGCCATTTGATAAACGTTAGTGGAAAAGGCGGCCTTGCCTGTATCAAAAATGCAATAAAAATAGTTGTGATGTTGAACGCTAAGTTACAAATTCCTATCCAGGTTCTAGAACAATTGTATTTATTCTATTTTTAGGGAATTTTAAATGAATCGGATTGGATTACAATATCAAACATTGTCAAACCTGGAATTTAAAAAAAAAACGTTTCATTCGTATGATTTCCCACAATTGTAATAAAAATCGGCAAAGAGACAACATGAAACACCCAAATTGAGTGAAAATTTTGTTCATTCCTCATAGCAAAACTACAGGCGGCCCCTAGCACCGGTTTGAGCAGAATTCATTGATAGATGTCGAGCAATGAAAAAAGGGGATAACAGGAGACATCTAAACTATCTGAATATTACAATTACATGCGACAATCTGCCAGGGAAAAAAAGACAAACGTAAACAATGATAGGAACTCGGGACAACCGGACTAGGTGGTGGCAGTAGCAAAAGCCAGCGGTAAGGTTAAATAGATTATGGGTACCCAACCCTCCCTTTTATATGTCCCGTTTTCCTATAGTATAATTAACATACAAATAAAACCCAACACAGGTAGACTACTACCTCTTTGATCACAATCTGGGAAGGAAAGAAAAAAAGATAATACGTAATTTTGAAAGATGGGTTAAGGGGTTCACGCCAATAATCTGCCGGCTAAAGGAGCTTAGTCTGTTGGAAGTACACTGTCGTACTACGGTAGGAAAATCAAACTCAAAACTTCCCGAGGGGTTTGGTCAAGAATCACCATAAATTTCAGTAGTCATCGACAGTATTAGTGAGAGGCCAGTATGTGTATAAAATTTTCAGGTCATTATATTTCAAAGCTATTTAAACTCTACATTATCCATGAATCGAGGATAGTCAACAAGCATAAAAATTAACTGGCAAAGTGATTACAATCGTTGTCACCGTAGCCCGAAAAAACGATCACAAACACTTAAACAACAGCCTGAGATGTACATCAAAAACACAAATGAAAGGGAAAAAACTAACGTAAACAACGCAAGGAACTCGGGACAGTTTGATTTTTTAGTGACACTAGCAAAGTGAAAAGTAGGATTAAACTAGTTTCAGGGCATCCAAATCCTATTTTCTGTACCTGTATCTCGTTTCCATGTCGCATGAAACATACTAATCAAACCCACGACAGTAAAATAAGTGATAACCGAACCGTCAATCCAAAACGAATAATCCAAGGACAATGGCAACATCGGAAAAAACAAAGAAACAGAGACTAAACATGACTACGGCACAGAAAAGAAAAATGAAGACATACACAAAGATGAACAACACGTGCCTAATAAAAACAATGGGTGAGATCATGTGTAACGGTAGAGTAAACATCTCCTGCTTCTTATAAGACACCCGCCGTGTTGAATATGTCACATCAGGGAGTTAAGTCAAACCCGTGAGAGGAAACAACAATTAGGCTTTCAAGGGGAAGATCTGTTGTCACCTGGGAAACGGAACTAGTATCCCATAGCGGTCCATAAGACGGTGATGTCGACCGTAAAACTTCGGGAGGGACGACTTCAAGTTTTGGGTAACATACCTTTGTTGAAGTAGCCTATTTGTGAGCAACCAGGCTCTATCAAGGAAATCACTGTATCGAACATAGGCTCTTGAATAGCGGATAAGCTGGGAGATGTAAACTCCGTATGTCGGCGCTGTTGGGATGTTGCTACAAAGTAAAGGGAAGTTGACTATTGGAAAAGTGAAGTAATCTGGTCGTACAGCCTAGTTTGAAGTCTACTTCTGTTGTCAATTTCAGAATGAAGATCAAGGACTGAGGCCGATGTGGAAGTGTCTATAGTATCCTTTATTTCGGGCTACAAGATCACTATTTTGAACAATATATCGTCAACGAATACTGAAGAAAAAAGAAAGAAGGAAATTCTCAAAAAAAAAAAAAAAAACAACCAAAACACGTTATTTCAAATAAAACACAAATAGAGACAACGTGACAAAGACAAAACAAATAAACAAAAATGTCAAATTTCCACTTGCTTTGTCTTTTTGCCTCATGAACTTTGACTCGGTAATTTTGTTATTACCCCTTCATGATATTACTTAAAATTTCTTCCAACTTTTTGTTGGAAATAAAATAAAACGTCACAAAGCGTTCAATTATGTGACCTGTTGAATCCAGAATAAGCTTTACGGGAAAAATAAAATACTGAAAAAACAAACTTATTTTCGTAGATACTTTATTCACAAGTTGTCCACTCTGGTGAAGTTCGTACCTATAATTTTTTCCACATTTTCGTTTTTGTTTGATACATTAATATTAGTGCCGTATAAGGATAGGAAATATTCTCGACGATTTATTTTATCAATATCTATTCGCGTGCAAAAATCTCAGTGATAAATTGCTCTCACAATAGTAGCTTCCAAGGAGACAACTTTATTGGTTTACAGAAATATGACGTAATGATGCAAAAAATTCCATTATTTTTTTATTTCAGTTTGGTAACCTTTGTAGGATTTGCACTGAAAATGATATCAAAATAATTAAATTATATTTAACAAAAAAATTCAAACGTCCATGGCTTTCAGTATCGAGGTATAGTATAAGTGATTTCGAGTTTATTTGGATAACAAGAAAGAAGCGGACCAAAACGGAATTTGGAAAGATGGTTCAGCAGTGCTTGTCTCAACCTAGTCTATTGGAAGGCCACTCGAACTAAGGACATAATAAATTCAAACTCAAAAAATGGTTACGTAAAGAATCATTTACTGTAGTGGAAATCGGTGAAAGTCTAGTATTCGTTTTAAGTCTGTTTTAGGTCATCCACACGGATATTACATTACGTAAAGAATGGAGGTAATATTCCTGGTTTCCTGCATTTAAAAAAAATTTATCAATTTAAAAGCATCAGTAAACACGAGGATGAAAATGCCTTTAGTTATTAGCTGTTCAATAGTATATTTTCGCATCAAATATTCTAAATGTTTTAATTAAGTCTCCCAAACGAAGTTTGGAGAGACTTATAGTATTTCTTTCTTTTTCTTCCCCCGCAAGCGTGTCCGCAAGTTTCCACAGTGGTCAAAATGGCGTCCGTTGACATGGAAACGGAAAAAAGGCGGGGAAATTAAAAGTGTTCGAAATTGCTTCAAATTTTACAGAAAGTTTGTGTAGGAAGTGTACAACTCATTTTTGGAGGAAAAATTTTCAAAATAGCGCCCGTTGCCATTGAAACGAAAAAAAAGGCGGGAAAATTAAAAGTTCTTCAAATTTTACAAAAAGGTTGTATAGGAAGGGTACAACTCATTTTGGGGTGAAAAATTTTCAAAATTGCACCCGTTACCATACAAACGGAAAAAAGGCGGGAAAGTTAAAAGTGCTCCAAATTGCATTAAATTTTACAGAAAGGTCGTATAAGAAGTGTACAACTCATTTTTGGATGAAAAATTTCCAAAATGGCGGCCGTTGCAATGGAATAGAAAAAGGCGGGATAATTAAAAGTACTTCAAATTGCTTCAAATGTTAAAGCAAGGTTGTGTAGGAAGTATACAACTAATTTTTTGGTGAAAAATTTCAAAATGGCGGTCGTTGCCATGGAAACGGAAAAAGGCGGGAAATTACAATTGCTCCAATTTGCTAAAAACTTTACAGAAAGATTGTAAAGGAAGGGTACAACTAGTTTTTGGATGAAGAATTTCCACAATGGCTGCCGTTACCATTGAAACAGAAAAAAGGCGGGGTAATTAATAGTGCTACAGATAGCAAACAAATTTACTGAAAGGTTTATATAGGAAGTGCATAACTCATTTTCGGGTGAAAATTCCAAAATTGTGGCTGTTGCCATGAAAATGGAAAACGGCGGGAATTAAAATTGCGTTGCATATAAAACGAAATTTAGCAGAAAGATTGTTTTGGAAGTGTTGAACTTATTTCGGGCAAAAACATGTCACACATGAAGACTCTTGCTATGGAAATGAAAAAAGCAGGTAAACTGGTAGTGATTCAAATTTTATAAAACATTACAGAAGGGTTTGAGTAGGACATATAGATGTCATATTTACACTTGGAATTCTGATAGGGGCGTTCGTTTGGGAGACTTTTGTGTTTGCATCCAAACACAGTTGTTAATTTTGTATTCCTGTTGTAAATATTTTGATATGATGGTAAGGATACGTTCATCAGAGCAGTCAAGAGTGGAACAATTCGTACATATGATATATAATCCTCATGTGATGGAGCTTGACGAACGTTGCCGTGAAGAAACGGTAAATTAGTGACGGTGAAATAAAAAAACACACCTTTTACCTTTAATTGTGATTTAATTAAGTAGAGTCTATGATTATACTTTGATCAAAAAAGGGGTAACAATCAATCAATCAAGATCAAGAAAGGACAATCATTCAATCAATCAACTGCTTTTATGGTTTCATTTCTTTTATTTTTCATGACGTTTTCGTCACAAAAAATACCCCCAGTACGGGTGCACAAGTTGTGCCCACGGAATTTCTGGTGATCTTTTATGAAAAATACTGCCAGAATGAACAAAAATATATATTTTCCAGTAAGATATTCAGTGCCTTAATCGATTTATTACATTATTTGTTTTTTTTTTTACCTGTGAACTTCCGGTTTTTCCTTTATTCTAAACGTTATCTCCCTTTTAATTAGTAGATAGAATTATCTCCCTTGCAAAATAAATGACATATTTTTTCAATATTCAAAACGTACAAGTTTTAATGCAAACATTTTGAAGTATTCTATAAAAAGAGAGTAGAAGAGGAGTATTTTATTTCTTATTTCCCATACCAAACAAAAGAAAAAGAAAAGTTATCTCTCCCCACCCCAAGATCCATGATATGCTCACTTAGAAACATGGATGCTTTTTTGTCGCACAGGGACTAATATATGAATTTATACTGCAACCTCTCTATTTGCGTAAGTAAACTACATTGACTGTATAAACATATTTATACAGTCACTGACTGTATAACACTTTATCAATGACGTCAACAATCTGTTTCCGTAGATATCTATGGCGTTGCAAGAAAACATGGATTCATCTCAAGCTAACGACGTCCGCTTCACTTTTTAAATCATCATTTTTACCTATAGATTTAACCTAAAATTCGCTTTGTTAATGTTGCAGTATAAACACGATAACAGTACATTGACTTGACATAAACTCTATATAAGGATTCGGCTCGAAACGGTGAAATGCTCGCCATAGGCTCGCATTTTCTCGCGTTTCTAAGCCTCGTCCTTATATTGCGTTTATGTCAAGTCAATGTTATTGTCCATATCAAAACATGATGAATTCTTTCATACATGTATAAATTGAACGTTTGCATGTTACATAAGTCTTGAAAATTTGACATTACAATTTTGTACATGCTGTGATAACCTTCATTATAAGGTGCGTGTTTCTTTGATAACGTCAACATATAAAGATACATTATTTTCCACGGAGAAATCTATAAATCTAATCAGTTCAAAGTCTGATAGGTTAAAGTGAGATATAATCTCTTGTCAAACTGGCTTGACAGCTGTCTATCAGCTACACGACATATCTAATCCTGTATTTATACTAAAAAGTAGACATTCCGTCCACAAAAATGAACTTAACTTATCTGTATAGGTCCTTTCCTAATACGGGTTAAACGACTTGTTTGTAAACATTGTTTGAGCACGAGAAATGTTTTATACCTATCTTTCACACCACCGAGTCTTTAGTAACATAAATCTAAAAACAATATATATGTCTGTTCAACACTCAAAATTTTAACCATGAAAAATGTATCTTCTATAGTAAACCATATACAGCCAGCATAACAAAGAATAATATTTACAATCACTTTCAGTGTAGACCTGTTAAACCACTTCAAATTACGTAAATACACTATTTTGGATTAATTAAATTCGAAACTATTTAGGAATTTTAAAAATATTTAAAAATCACATGTCGAAATAGGCGTAGCAACTATATATCTTCTACCACGTACAGTGACTTCCAAGGAGAGAAATATAAAAAGTAGAATTATTGTCCTTTTGTTATGAATTGATCTGCTTAATATTTTCATGTTTATTAACTCTAAAATGTCTCCGTTTGACCAAACTTGTCTCACAGAGTACCACAAATACTGATTCAATAAGGGTTCAATTGCACTGTGTTCAATTGAACCTATTACATTTGGCCGCATGCATTTTTTTTTATTTTGCATTTGACAAAATGTTGGGCATCTTGTCCTTAGATTCATAAGTATGTTTGTTTAGTCTTTTCCCCTTTTGGACTTTTGCGAAGCAATCATTATTGAAAGTTTTAACACATAAAGTTGAAAGGGAAATATACAGTAAAATGAAATAAGTATATTATTTGCTGATTTCAAGGTTGTTTTAAAAATAATACCTCATACTTTGTACATTTAAAATTCCGTTTCATCATTGAGTAAATAAATTAAATTTACTAATTGACTAGTACTTGTAATGTATATTAGTCTGTATCGGAACGTTCGTCTTTTCATGCCATGTCACTTGTTGAACGTCGTATTATTTGAACACGAGTTTTCTTTACTTTGAAATCAGTCCTAATTGATTTGATTCATCACGTACAAGCTGTAATTACCTATCTTAAGAGTTATTAATAATATTGGCTATGGCTGTGTAAACATAACACTAGAATATTGTTTGTTCATACTTTCAAACCGGCTGTTTATATAAACTATCAATCATATGTTAAACCTTAATGGACGCGTATTTGTAAATGTCGCCATTTCTAAACTTGTTTGTCGTATTTCAATATCACCAATCATATAAAATGATAGGAAATATAAAATAATATAAACTGGAGACTTATGGTTCCATTTCTATAGACAGACGGACAATAGGTCTTGTATAGTGGTAATTTTGGTAAGTGCCCGAGTTGTCTGAACAAGGCAAGCATGACTCAAGTAGTACATGGCTACATTAAACATTTATCTAATAACTGAATGATTCTCACATTCAAAAGTGTTGTTATGTTTTCATTGCGGTTCAATGTTCAGAAAATGTAAAAATCTCAGTGGTAAAACGGGATCAGTTATATTTTGCAGTCAGTACAACCAAGAACACCCAAAAATACACCAAAACACCCAAAGATAGCCCCTTTACAAATAATAAAGAATGAAATACCCAATTTTGGGGCCGAATATTTAATTTGTTCTCTCATAAGGGATTCTAATTTTGCAGTTGTTTGCAAACAAAATAACAAAAAAACTCATACGTACTTGATTTTCAACAAGTATTGTATTCATTGTTATTTTCGGATGTTGAGTAATCTATGTTTGTCTAAGGTTTTATAAAGACTCGTTTATCTTCTTTTTGTCATTGCAAAAAGCAGATTATTATTATCATCAACATTAATAGGAAAAATGAAAGGATATGGAGTGAATGTACATGTAACAAAAACTAACACGATACATTGAAAACTCCAGTTTATCAAGGACATGTCCTGGCTTTTATTCCTTTCTTTATTTTGATGTCGCCTGAGAGTCTTCAACCAGAGGTGAACAATATTCACCCCGCAAGCTTGTTTTTAAAGGCGGGTGGCTGTCACCCTGGCATCCTAAAAATAAAACAGAACTTTAGGTCCATGTTTCTCATGTGTAAAAGTAGGTATTCATGACTCTGATATGTCACCAGGAAGAATTCTTATATATCCAGATATTTAAAATCATTTTTAAATGATTGCAGTCCAATTGCTGAAAAATAACATCTTAACATTAAGAAACCGCTTCAGAAAAACAATTTCTTTGCAATCCGATTATTAAACTTGATTGTTTTGCTATTGAATTTTTTAAAAAGTATAAATGGATAAAATTCCAAGACTGGCTAATATTGGATAATTTCCAGAAATTTGCTATTACTTGATTCGAAAATTTAGTATCGTTGCTTACAAATTTAAGGGTGGATGTTAATGTTTATACAAAACAGTTAGTATTGGTGCTGAAAATTTAAAAAATGACCAATCTTTGAGTTTTTCAGGAGGAATGTGAGATCATCTATTAGCAAGAATGTATTTTCGCGTTGAAATTTCAATATTTGCTTTATTAAAATTTGATATTTGAATATTGGTCCTAGAGTTAGAAGTCTACTTGTATTAGGTTTATTATACTATAGGGGAATTTCCCATAAACCGTTTTAACCCCACCGCTGGCTTTTGCTAGTGCCGGTACCGACTGTCCCGAGTTCCTTATAAGAAGCAGGAGATGCTTACTCTACCGGTGCACCTGATCTCACCCATGGTTCTTTATAGGGTCTGTGTTCATTTTTGTATACATGTATACATGTTTTCTGTGCCCTGCTCATGTTGTGTCTTTGTTTCTATGTTTTTCCGACGTTCCCAATGTCCCTGGATTGTTCGTTTTGGACTGACGCTTCGGTTCTCACTTACTTTCTTATTGTTATTGACGTTTGTCTTTTGTGTTATTTATGTTTTTCACGTGTTTTTCCCTCGCAGATTGTAGCATGTAACTGTAATTTTCAGGCATTGTAGATGTTTCCTGTTATCCCAATTTTCATTATAGATCATTTGCTATAAATCACAGCGGAAAGAAAGAGTGAAAACGCCCACTTTAAGAAAAACTCAAGGAAGATTGAAGCGTAGAATTCAAAACCATATCATGACCTTTAAAATTTTCAGAAATTCAGCAGAATTTGAATCAGAATATTTTGGTTTTGAAATAACCGTTAAGAATGAAACAACGGCAGTAGAATACCAAAGGAACAAGGGAAGCGAAGACTACGAAAATCGAAATCCGAAGACATAGCAAAAACGGCAACAGAGAATGAAACTGTATCAAATAAGAGAACAGGCAAATTTCGAAGTTTTCTGTAAATTTAGTTCTGCATATGACTATTTCGACTAGTTATGTCTTTTTGTGCAGATAAAATCAAAACATTTGGAAGACAACAAAAAATAATTTACAAATATCTGACCAAAAAGATCTAAATGAAAAACCAAAATCAGCTTTGGACAGAGCATTGTACGACGCAGGTACTCATTAGTTTTTAGCTGAGCATAAATAAATGCAAATAATTTGAACCCAGCAAATGAGCATTTCGACAATTATTTCTCTTCGGTGCACTGATGATCAAAAACAAAGATAGCAAGAAATATCCGATAGACGACAAATATATATAACTAAACATAATGTCATTATCAGATAAGAGCAGGGTTAATAAATCCTATATACTTTTGTTTTATGGACCTCCAAATGTTTTTGTTTGATCTGCACTGATGACACATAAGTTGTCGAAATGCACATATGCAAAAAAAAAAACTGACTTAGGTATTTGTTATTTCTTTAACCTTTTAGTGCAGCACCGAAGTATTGGAACACTGAGCTGGTGATTTTTTTTTTTTTTTTTTTNGGGGGGGGGGGGTGGATCGTATGGATCGTAAAGTCAAACAACAGAGGCATAAACCCAGTGGTTCAATCCAAATTACATTTGTTTCAGTTCTGCATGGCCATTTTGGTCATTGGTACAACTTAAATCTCTTTAGTGCTGACAAAAAACTAAACAGTCTGAGAATCAAAAATTTAAACATGAAAGTGCTGATATATATGATAACATTGTAGAAAACATAAATAAAGCAAATATCAACAAAGAATGAACCTACTCGTAGCAACAAATCACTAGTTCTGGAGTGTCAGAAAATTTATTATTCTTTGAATCAAAACATTTTGCATGACTGATGTAACTTTAAAAAGTGTTATTCTTTAAAGGATATAATTCTTGAAAACGCAAAACATTCTTCATTTAACTTCACAGTGACTTCAATATTTAATTATTTATAACAACATGGTCCTTGCTAACTGCTGATGAACTCTTAGTCCCCAATGAAATAAAGCAGCCCAGTAGATCAGTATTTGTGAAACATGCCCAAAATACGATTTGATTTTGGAACTTGCAATATAGAAATTTTTCAAATATGTTTAAGACAAAATTACGCATAAGGCTAAGGAGTATTTTCCCTCGTACAAAGCTCTGTCCTAAGCTGATTTTGGCTTCATTTAGTTATTTGCTCTCTACCAGTTTTTCAAATAATTTCAGTGTATGGTCTTCAAATGTTTTTATCTAATGTGCACTGAGACATAAGTTGTTGAATTGGCCACCAAATGCAGAAAAAAATTTATGTAGTATTTTCTGTATTTAGTAATTATTTACTAATATTTGATATGGCGTCACAGCGGATGATGTCTGCTCACTCTTAATAGAATCGCATTTTGTTAGATTTTTATTGTGAAATAAGTTTACAATACATGTATCAATAGATTATGATTTGGACCTTTGACTTCCATGATCAGTGTGTTCTGGCTTTTTCTAAACAATAGAGGATATCAGTGTTTCAGAACAAAAAATTATAATACCTACGTTCCAATTAAGATACAGATGCACTTGTCGTTGCAGATGATATTACTGTGCAGTTATATCAACTAGTTTACGGCATCTTGGAAGCACAAATTCCAATATTAAATTTATCGTCTGAATATATAATAATCGTGTGGAAAGAATCTTATGAAAATGTTCGATAGTAAGGGGGTTAAGGAGTGAATGTTTGACAGTAACGAGTGCAAGTTTGGTTTTAAATACAATAAGTATTGAATGGAAATGGATGTCTTAAATGCATCAACCGTTTTCTTTTATTTTCTGGTATGTTTAGTGGATTTGCTTAGACGCCCATACTATTGTTCAAATTAGAACAAAAACAAGAAAATCGAACAAGATAAAATACTTTGTTAGAATTAGGAGGACATTTCAGTGATAATAACAAAAACCGAAGTTACTGTTACTGTTAAGTTAGTAAGTGTCTGGAAAGTCTGAAAGACGATAAATGCTTCCAAATTCTTACAATACATTTTGGTTCCCTTTGGTAGTCTGATAAAGCTGATCTCTCTCTGGTCTAGTCATCATGCACCTCTCTTTTATTCTATTATATATTTATGGAGTTCAAAACAAATTTATTCTATTCGGATTTGACATTACTGGTTTTGACTTTACCCTGGATTGACCCACTGACAGTGTGACGGGTGCTGTATACAGAGCAGGACATGCTACCCTTTAGGAACACATTTAGGTAAGTGTGTAAAAAGTCTGAAAGACGATCAATGTTTTCAAATTCTTACAATACATTTTGATTCCCTTTTTAGTAGTCTGATAAAAATGATCCCTCTCTGATCTAGTCATCATGTACCTCTTTTTTATTCCATTTTATATTTATGGAGTTAAAAAATAATTTTATTTTCTAGCTTTTCTAAAGCTTGCTACCATATCATTATTTACATTCAGTCTATAAAAAACAAATGTGTCATACTTTAATAACAAGGGTCTCATATTCGGAGCATGGTTAAAACTAACTTTACCTTAAGCCCGTTAGCTCAAGGTTTTGTAAATTTTGAATCCAAGTCTATCGGTAGTGACTTCCGAATTATTTTTATACTGTTTATGATTTAGTACTATATGTAATTTTTCATAATCTTCTGCAATGAATTAAAAAATGAACATTTTATATTGGATGCACCTAAAACTCTTTTCTTTGTCTGACAAATGGTCCTGTATTATCAGCTGCTGGTGTTATACCACGTGATTACGTCAGACTTACGTAATTTTACTGATATCCTGTTTATAGAAGTTTAGGTACATATTACATATATACATGACACTGTGTCACAATCTCATCATGTATATATCAAAACAGACAAAAACTGATGATTTTTAGTGCATTTATTTGTAATAAAATGACAGCACATGCTATTTCAACTTTTCATTTTTCAACTTTTTATTTTAAAATTTCTCAAATCGCTTCCCATCAAATTACTCTATTAGTGCTTTACAAAGAGGTTGACATCTTCCAGGATGCATTTCTGTTTTATTACATTATATCATTCATATTTCTAATGTTGATTTTGATTTTGATACATTTGCAAATTCATATTGACAAAAGTTTTGTTTGTTATTTGATTCTTCGATATTGCCGCACTGGAGGAACCGATTCTAAAAACGATAGAACAAAAAGGATGCACAAAGAAAGAAGAGAAATGTAAAGTTCAAACAACACCATAATAAGATTGTTAACCGTTGCTTTGCCTTGTATTTATGATTATAGATTTCATTTCACTTATTTGTTCATGTAGTGTCTTTGGTCTTCTGTCTTCTGGTGTTCTTGCTTTTGCCTTGTCTCTGGACTTTGATTTATGTAATCTTGTGCTTTTTTTCTTCGGTGTTTTGGACACAAATCATATATTTCTCTGTTTTAATTATCAGCTCTTGTTTTCAGTGTTGTCTTGTTAAATTTTAGTTTTGTCTTCGTCAGTAATGTTTGTGGTACGGATTTGTCCTTGTCCATGTTTGAATACTTAAGTGATTACAAAGGCTTTTCAAAATTTCACCTTGGTACTGTTTGAGGGTTAGAGAAGTAACACGTACCATGGCTCTCAATTGGTTTTGTCTCAGGGTTAGAAAATGACAATTACCAATCAGTAACCTAACAGATCTTTCAAAACATATGCCTCACTGGCCGTGTGACGGGTGCTGTGTGCAGAGCAGGACATGCTTACCCTTCCGGAGCACTTGATGTCACTCTTGTTTTTTGAGAGTTCACACTGTTAGTGCTTTAGTTTTTTGTGTTGTATATGTAATGTTTGTGTGTTTTGTGGTCATGTGGTGTCTTTGGTCTTCCGTCTTTTGGTGTTCTTACTTTTGCCTTGTCTCTGGACTTTGATTTGTGTAATTTTGTGCTTTGTTCCTTCGGTATTCTACTGCCGTTGTTACTCTATAATAATACTGTAACATATATTGCACGCAAAAAACTGAAACTGATATTGCATGGGATTTCATTAAAAGTACGTGGTTTAACGTCCTGTCTAATAAGTATTCCTAATAAGTTTTGATTTAAACATATTTATTTTGCTCACAAAAAGAAAGAAAAAAAAATGCAAACTCAACACAAGCTGAATTAATGATAATGAAGAGAATTATGATGATGATGATGCTGATTTGTGTGTGTGTGTCTGTCTGATATTAGACGAGTATAAATCTGATTTTTTTTATATACTCAAAAACGTGCTTATAGATGTTTTCATTCTGATCTGTTGTAAGTTACCACATGTCAAAAGCTGAAGGTCTATGGCGTAATCATTTGGTATCCAACTGAGGTTTTGAAATAAATCAAGTCTTAATCGTGTGTAATTTGGACAATCAAAAAAGAAATGATAGGAATCTTCACGTTCAGCTCCACAACGACAAGTGGGATTATTTATAATGTTTACTTCGAAGATTTTCATTTCCGGGAATTGGCATATCATTTCCGGGGAAAATTATTTTCATTTCCGGGAATATTTATATATTCTATTCCGGGATTTTTATTATGTAAATTTTCCACTTATATAAATCATTTCCGGGAATTTAAAAAGACAAATAAATCCAGCAAGGTAAAAAGTACAAATCTCCCCCAATTCATGTTCATATAACATTTAAGTCCTCCCCACTACGGGAAACTGAAAGAATTCATTGTAAGATGTGCTGCATTATATGCAACGCTGTAAATTTAGCATTGTTAAAAATCGAAAATTGTGATAGTCGCATGTTTAAAAAAAGTGTTTACTGTGTACCTGATCCAGACTCAATTATAGTTGTGTTCACCACGTTGGGAAATTAAATCAAAGTACAGAGTACTGTTATTCGGTTTTCCCTGTTTAGTTAAAGAAGAATGGTATACTCTTTTGTCAGCTAAATGATAGGTTTCTAACAGAAAATAAAAAATACTCAAAGAAAATACACAGAGAGAGATGGGTACAATTTTGATAACAAACAGTGCATATACATTACGTTTTGAACTGAATTGTTTTGACTTGTCATCATGCATGGCAGTCTATAAAAATTTTCCACCAAAGTCCGTACAATTTCAAATGACGTCAGTCTTGATAACCGCCTGGTCTGATTAACTGGCGATTTCTCAACTCTACTATGCTTATAAAATGACAAGTGAAACAACGTCAGTTCATACGCGTGAAACACAATTTTTAACCATTTTCAATATTTCTAATACATTTTGTTTCAAGTTGAAAGTATCACGAATATCGAGGCCAGGAAGGTTTGAAATACGAGTTGTTTTTTATTAGATCAACAAATACCCCTTCATATATGAACGAAACATCAGTAGTTATACGATTTTCAAGCAATTTGTACTTTTTTTTACATAATTGATTGTTATGTCGTGAAAATCTTTCCACTCTTCCAAACGGTATAGTTTCTTTAATAGAGTGGAGTTGGTGGAATTAGTTTCATAACAAGTAGGGTTATAATATTTATTTATACTGACACCAAGGTTAAACTATTTATTTACAAAAACGCTCAAGCATTCAGGCCGTCCCCTAAAACACCTGGACACTGTTTCACAAGACTTCTTTTTGGATTACATAAGATGTGTATTTCGATTTATGAAGCGAACGTTGTACAGGTGATGTTGTCATGATATGTTACATAACCAAGTTTTGTGTAATATACGTCCTGTTTACATTGTCGATCCTTCCGCAGAAATATATTCCAGTGTTGTTTTCATTCCTATTTTGCAGGATGGCCATATAAATACATTGTCCTCATAAATACATGTATATTATCACTTTAGGAAAGATATCGTCATGTAAATGGACAATTTCGACGCCAAAAAATCATGTGAAGACATATTCGTACCCGGGATAATTTCAATTTCGACAGCTATATGAAGTTTTCCTGACGGAAAACCTCATAAAAAGGACTATCGGCAGAATACATTGTAAAATGGTTTCATTCTCCAGGCTGAATGGCTTTACATTTATCATTGTTTAAAACGAAAAACGACGATGTATTTTCATATGTTTGCCTTTTATGCTCCTTTAAAATATGTACATGAAGTTTTTTATGAACCATTTACATGTAATAGACACCTTCTTCGGGAACTCGAATAACATATATAAGTTTATACAGTATTCGTTTCCGGTAAAAAAAATCTTGGAAACGATGAGTATGTTTTTATCGGAAAAGAAATATAGAAATTCTCGGATATGAAAATCTACAAATTTATAAAATTCCCGGAAATGAAAGTCGTCCTTTACTTTGAACAAATCATAATTCAAAAACAAGGCAAAACATCTAAGTTGAGTCAATGTAATATTAAGGTCAATCCATACGCCATTTCAGTGATCTTTTTTGGCCATTTTATTTGCAAATGCTATATTACGTCATTTGAATTCGTGAATTCAAATAGTGCAAGCGACAAGTAAATCAACATGTTTATTATTTTCATATATTTTTAGAGTCCAGTGATTAGTTCAGTTGTGGTCACATGATCTTGTACATTTCTAAGAGTTGTCAATAAATCTAAGAATTGACTTTACGTATTGACCTCTGCTAAAAATAGATCAGTTTTACATTAAATATAGGGGGTAAAAGACGAACTGACTTTTTGAATTGACTTTACGTATTGACCTGAGACTAAAAATAGGTTATTAATTAAAAGCTTCTTTTATTATATTGCAGAATTTCTTAATTTTATTGGTTTATCTATTTCAATTTCTATTTTCAGTTCCATGAATCTATTAGAAAACATGGATGCAAAAAATTCGAATCAGCAAATATCATATAAAATTGAGATTTATTAACATAAGTCTCTGTAAAAATTCTTAAATTTGGAAAATAATAAAACTATTATAGCCTATTAAATTCGGTCAATGGAGAAATTTATTCACATGAGAAAGGTATATTGACGCTCGGACTACGTCCTCGGTCAATATACTTGTCTCATGTCAATAAAATTCTGCATTGGCCTCATTAATAGGCTATAATTGTATAATATATATTTATGAGGTTGTTAAAATCTAATTTGAGCTCAGACACATGAAAAAATGTTGTTTTTTGTTTTTGTTTGGTTTTTAACGAATTTCTCTATGACGTAAGTGAGAACCGAACCGTCAGTCTAAAAAATAATCCAAGATAATAGCAACACCAAGAAATAAGAATATAACGTAGGTATGGTACAGGAAAGAAAAATAGAGACGCACATACAGACGAACAACACGGACACAATTTAAAACCATGGATGAGATCAGGTGTACCGGTAGAGCAACCATCTACTTCCTCTTATGAGACAACGCCGTGTTGAACATTACAGGTAGGTAAGTGATATACAATCTTATTCTGTTAAATTGAAAATTGTGCTGTCATCTGGGAAACAGATATCCCATTACTGTCAACAGGATCGTGATGTCGGTCGCCTAAAACTTCTGCAGTGTTGACTTCAGCGTATGTGTAACATACCCATGTTAAAGTTTGCCTATTGGTGATCAACCGGGCTCTCTCAAGGAAGTCACTGTATTGACCACATGCCCGTGAGTAGATAATGAGTTGAGAGCTATAAAATCCATATACTGTTGCTGTCGGAATGTTGCTGTAAAGAAAACGGGAAAAATGACTGTTGGAAAAGTAAATTCATCAATTTTATCAAACAGCCTTCTGTTGTCAATTTCGAGATATATGTCAGGGAATGAGGAATACTGTTGACCTTTTCAATGAGTAAAAAGGTCAAATAGAAAAAAAAAATAAATGACGGTAGTTGCCTGAACAAATATAACTGTCCACGGGCTTCTGTAACAAATCTAGCTGTCCCGTTTACAGTAGTTTATGGACAAAAATAACTGTTGAAAAGTGCAAAGTATAATATGAATGGTTCAGCTAGCTCTTTTCCAATTACAAAAACAAATTACAGATTTATACAATTTTATATGTCATTTATTTGACAAACAGGACTGTTGAATTTCTACAAATAAACCGTATTAGGGCATTTAATTAAGGATGCCATTAATTTGGGTAGAAAATCTAATTTATCTGTCACACTCTATGTATCACTGTCCATTGTCGTCTGCTGTGTGAAATAATTACTTCCAGCAGACGACCAGAAGTGATTGAAATATATATTCTGACATTCTTAACCTAAAACAATTACTAAAAGAACAATATAGACAAATTACAACCAAAATAAGCAACTGATAATGTCCAGAAATCTGCTGGGTTTAATTAGGGAGCAACCATTTGATTTTTATGGGGGGGGGGCTATGGTCAATTTAAAAAAAAAAGGCAGGACGGTTAGCTATAGCAAAAAAAAATCCAGGATGACTATGCGGATTAATCCAGGACAGGCTTGGAACAAAATTAAAAAGCCAGGATAGAAGTTACACACAAAAAAAATCCAGGATGAAAAATTTGACACCCCCCCCATAGAAATCAAATGGTTGCTCCCTTAGTGTAAACAATATTTTATTTGAAAAAAGGCGTATACATAGCTGGGTGTGTTTGAATAGTGTCTCAAGCAAAATCAAATAATGGACATGTGAAAAATGTAAATTTATAACACGAAAAAATAAATGCAGAAATCAACAAACAATACGGAATACAAAAAATAAATAATAATAGAATAAACAAAAATATATAAATAAATAAATAAAGCTGTAAGTTATCATTGTTATTTTCGTCATGTGTAAGTGTTTTTCATTTATTAGTTTCTTGTTTGATAATTCGATATTAACGTATTCAAAAACAGTAGAACAAAATAAGATGCACAATGAAAGGAGAGAAATGTAAGAATCAAATAAAGTTCAAACAACACCATAATAAGATTGTTAACCGTTGTCTTGCTTTGTTTATTCATATAGATTTTATTTCAATTCTTTGAACAAAACTTGTATTTCTTTGTTTTTATTATCAATTCCATACCAATACTGTAACACATATCGCATACCGAAAACTGAAACTGATATTTAATGTATTTACATTAAAATTACTTGAATTAACATTCAAATGGTATATTTCTGTGTAATAAGTGTTCCTTATTTCAGTGATTTTAAAACCATCTGTAGCAGCAAAATTCATTGGCAGTTGAAATTTTACGTCATTTGAAGACCTTTGAATTCAAATAGTGCAAGCGACAAGTTAATATACATGTATAAATATATCTATGAGATGTTGTTAAAAACTGATTTGAGCTCAGAGACATGAAAAATTTGTTCTCTATATTTCGGTATTTGGATTTCCAAGATTTTGATTTTATCTGCACTGAAGAGACATAAGTTGTCGAAATACGTATATGCAGAATCCAAATTAACAGCAACTTCGGTATTATATTATTTATTACCTCTAGGCCGTTGCCTCTGCTGGTGGACTATTAGTCCCCGATGGTATTCATCAACCTAGTAGCCAGTACTTCTGTGCTGGCCCGAACCCCGATTTTATCTGGAAATTTGCAATATCTATATTTAACAAAATTTTGTTCAAAACCAAGGAGAATCTCCCTCTTGCATAGGTCTTTCCTTAGCTGATTTTGGGTTTTCTATTTAGATCTTACTGATAATTTTTTTTCTATTAGTCTTGACACATATGTCGGTATTTGGATTTCCAATACTTTGATTTTATCTGCACTGAAGAGACATAAGTTGTCGAAATGCGTATATGCAGAATCAAAATGAACAGCGACTTCGGTATTATGATATTGAAAGCTTAAAATGTTAGTAATAACCGAAGTTACTGTGAATTTAGTTTCTGCATTTGTGCATTTTGACAATCTAAGTTTCTTCATCAAATCAAAACATTTGGAAATCCATAAATCGAAATATGCGTAAAAGCTGATAGAGAACACAAATTACCACTAGGATCTAAACAGGAAAGTCAAAAATCCGCTAAGGATTGAGCTATGCTGGAGGGAGATTTAGATCAAATCGGTTTTCGTGTCAGCACCGAAGTCCTGGCTACTGGGTTGGTGAATACCTTTGTTGACTTGCAGTGCATCAGCAGAGGCATCGACCCAGTGGTAATAAATAACAAAATACCGAGCTTACTGTGATAGACCCCATTTAGAAAGAAAACCAAACTGGTATACTTGAGTGAGAAAAATCTTTTACGATTAAGAGTATACGTCGGCAAACAAATAGGAAAAAAATGCAGAATAATGTTAAATAAAAATGGCAATATAGAGCTAATACAAATAGAGACAACATGACAAGGAAAAACTATTTCGGCATTTTGTTATTTATTACCGCTGGGTCGATGCCTTTGCTAATGGACTGTCTAGTAGTCCCCGAGGGTATTCACCAACCCAATAGTCAGTACTTTTTTGCTGGTACCAGGACGGATTTTATTTAGGAACTTGTAATATCTATATTTAAGAAAACGTTATAAACTAAGAAGTATCTCCCTCCTGCATAGATATGTCCTTATCTGATTTTGACTTTTCTGTTTAGATCCTATTGGTGAATTGTTATTTATCATACAAATATTTCGGTTTAAGGATTTCCAAATGTTTTATTTCATCTTCACTGAAAAGACATAAGATTTCGGAATTGTCACATGCAGAACTGAATTCACAGTTACTTCGGTATTTTGTAATTTTACCTTTCATAGAAATTTACTGTGTTTATCAAAATTCTACGCACTTCAGAATATTGAGGCTTCGTTCCGTGTATTGCACTGGGTAGATATCCTTGGTACGGGATTTAATTTCTTATTTCGATATTTTTAGAAATGAGTACTTCTATCTTGACTACTTTTGGATTATGACTTTCCATATTATTTGATTTTAATGCTGCTGATGAGAGGTTACTCCTTGAAACACATGTACAGCATAACGAAATTGACTGTTTTTATGCAACTTCGGTATTTCTTGTATTTTGATTATATGGTACCAATAGTATGAATAAATCACTGGGTTAAACATTTTCAAAAAGTATATCATTATTAAAATTATTGAAATTTCTTTAAATGTAGATGTTGAATTTTTGATATCAAGCGCTGCTTATTATTTCACATAACAAAAACCGAAGTTGCAGTAAATTGTAATTTTCCAGTCGGTTTTTTTCGTCAACGTATGTCTCCTAAGAACAGATAAATAACAAATATTTTTTAAAACTATATTTCAAAAGAAGAAGCTGACAGAAAACAATGCTATATTAAAAGTATATAAAAGACCGGAAAAGGACGCAAAAACCAAGTCAAGGACGAGTTATACACAAGGGAGATATGCCTCAGATTTATACACCTTCCTAATTGTAGATACTGTAGATTTTCAAAATGTTCTGGGCCAGTTTGTTTTTCAGACCAGGATTTACATTCCAAAACGGCCTTAAATGCTATTCAAAGGGTGCCGTTTTTATTTATATTTCGAATCAAAGTATGATGAGCAATATTTTTAGAGAAAGATAAAAAAAAAATAGTTGTGAATTTCAATTATGCATTTACTTAATTTTCGAAATGGCCAAATACAGAAAAATATACAGTAACTTCGGTTTTTCTTAGTTTGAATTTCAAAAGTGGATTTCGAAAGTGGTTGCAACAATGATTTAATTTTCTTTATTTGATATGTTAGTTCATAGAATTGGTAAACATTTGGTTATACAATGGTTAAACAATAATATGATTATATAAAATCTATCACTCTAGGTTTCTAGTTTACATTCTCCAACTCATTCGATGGTCGATACAATGACTACCCTTTTTAGAAGCTACTTAAACAAGGGTATGTCACCCATAACTTGAAGTCGTCACTACAGAAATTTTATGGTGGCATCGCGATCTTTTGGACCGTTTCCGATTGTCTGTTCCATAGATGATAACAAATCTTTCCCTTTACAGCTGAAATTGTTTTTCCCTCTACTGGTTTTGACTTTCCTATCGGCATTTACATGTTCAATACGGCGGGTGTCTAATACGAAGCAGGAGATGCTTACTCTACCAGTGCACCTGATCTCACCATTTTTATTGAGTCCGTGTTGTTCATTTTTGTATATGTGTGTGTCTTTATTTTTCATTTCTGTGCTGTACTAATGTTATGTCTTTGGGTCCGTGTTGTTCATTTTTGTATATGTGTGTGTCTTTATTTTTCTTTTCTGTGCTGAACTAATGTTATGTTTTTGTCTCTTTGTTTTTCCGATGTCGTCATTGTCCTTTGTTTATTCGTTTTTACTCTGGCGGTTCGGTTCTCACTTACTTTCTTTTGTGGATGCATCGTCCTTTTTCTTGGTATTTGGAGTTTTAGGGGTTATATGATTACATTTCAGGTCATTCATTTAAATAAACAATGAAAGGATATGGAGTAAATGCTCGTGATACAAAGTCTTTAGAAATACACGTTAAAACCAAAGAATGGAGCGACGCTTTTGTGGTTGTTCTTCAATTTGAAGTCTTATTTTAAAGCATATACTCAGTTTTGAACCTTATTCATTGAAATCAATAATATCCACATAAAAAACAATACCTTATCTTCCAATGGAAAACAGAAATCAAATAACAATATCTATTTTTTTAAAATAATTTAGATATGTTAAAAAGATACGTTCCTGACAAAATGATCTATGAATAATAAAATACCGAGGTTGCTGTGAATCAAGGTTCTGCATATGTCTCTTCAGTGCAATTCAAATCCAAATATTTGGAAATGAGTAGCTTCCCCGTGCATAGCTCTGTCCTTAGCTGAATTTTGGCTTTTTTATTTAGATCCTTTTGGTTATTTGTTCTCTATCAGCTTTTAAACGTTTTTCGGTTAATGGACTTCCAAATAACTAAATACCGAAGTTACTGTGAAATTACTTTCTGCATATGCGCATTTCGACAATTAATGTCTCATCAGTGCAGATGAAATCTAAACGTGTTGGTTTGATCTGCACTGATGAGACATAAATTGTCGAAATGCTCATATGCAGAAGATAAATTAACAGTAACTTCGGTATTTTGTTATTTAATATTTTTCATTTTATTTTCAAATAAGTCTATGTTTTTCACAAAAAAAAATTAAAATAATTTTAAACAATAAAAAATAAACCCTTTGTGCTTCCTTTGGTTAGAATTGTTACTGTTCTAACAACTGTTAACAATATATCTTTTAAACAACCCGCTTCACAAAGATAGCAATTCTTTGTTTTTGTTTCCCTTCATCTTGCGATAAGATTTTACTGTATTTTGACATCAGAACATCGGAGTTTAAACATTTAATAGACCATTTGCCAGTTCTGCAATCAACAGAATGAATTTAGCAAAACCCAAAAGGGAGGTCACTTTTTGAAAAATCTCAAGGGGACAGAATGGTTCCCTGTTTGTGATAACCAACCAAAAAATAAAACATTTTTAATCAAATATTATGAAAGTTTAACCTTTAGCAGATGTTTAGTCAGCAACACAATTCAAAACCTAATCCCAAAAAGCGCTTACCATGCTTTCAAGTGCTACTTGTTTCAAGTAATAAAAATAAACAACTGTACTAATTTGAAATGTCTTCTCAGTGACTAAGAAAGTATTAAAAATTCGAAATTATGCTAACTTACTGCAGAATCTCATGAATATTGTGTAGGGAATTACTTTGTCCAAACTGGCTAAGCACAAAGACCGAACTTTAAAACAAATGTGCATGCTTAATGTTTGTTTGTCCGGTGTAGGAGTAACTTCCCTTTGAAGGTTTGACCAAAAAACACAAAATTTGACTAGAACTGACAAGAACTTTAGTAACAGGCAAATCATCTATTTTGTTCTAAATGTTTGAAATATCAACAATGCGTGTATGGGCTTGATATCACTATAATGTTAATGTAACTTGGTAGAATGAAATATGTGCTGTTCTAATGGTGACGGGTATATTAATCCATGACTTTGAGGTATACAAAACACTCATATACAGATGGGGAATTTTGATTCAATGCTGTTTATTATTTCAATAAACTAATACCGATTGTAACTTACAGTTCTGATAGCTAATTAGTATAATTAAATTGAGTGAGAACCGAACCGTCGGTCAAAAACAACAATCAAAGGACAATGGTGACATCGGATAAACAAAGAAACAGAGACATAACATGAGCACGACGAAGAAAAGAAAAATTAAGACAGACACATATACAAAAATGACCAGCAAGGACCCAATAAGAGATCAGGTGCACAGGTGGAGTAACATCTCCTACTTCTTATTAGACATCCTCCGTGTTGAACATGCCAACTCCGATATTAAAGTCAAACCGGTAGATCTAGAGGAAAACAAACTTTAGTTGCAAATAGAAAGATCTGTTGTCATCTGGGAAACAGATATCCCATAGCGGTCCACAAGATCGCGATGTCGACCGTAAAACGTCTGTAGTGATGACTTCAAGTATGGGTAATATATCCTTGCTTAAGTAGCCTACTTATAAGCAACCAAGCTCTATCAAGGTAGTCATGGTATCGACCACAGGCCTTTGAGTAGCGAATGAGTTGAGAGATGTAACTCCATATGCAGGTGCTTTTGGAATGTTGCTACAAGCACTTTTAAATGTATAAATTGTGACGAGAAAACGCTCACTAGCCAACATTACAGATACACCTAAAGATAACACTTTACCTACTACCTCCGGTATGTACTGGATTCCTAAATTTCACAAAAATCCCTACCGACTTTGTTTATTTCTGCTCCGGATAATTGTTCTACCTCAAATTGTTCCATCCATTTTACAAGTGCACTGACTTGTAAAAAGGAGTTAGGAATAAAATATTGTAAAAAAACTTATCAAAACTCTGGTGTAGATTACTTTTGGAGTGTAAAAAATTCTATTGAAGTTTTAGATAAATTACAATCTATAAAAAGACCAGTTTCATCTCTTGACAGTTTTGATTTTGCTACACTTTATACAACCCTTCCACATAATTTGATTAAATCCAAATTGGGACAATTGATTAAATGGTCTTTTAAGTTTTCGGTAGTTCATTTGATGTAAAAAAAAGCAAGAATTCTTCTCTAATATTTCTTACAATAATTATTGCCCCTGGACATGTGATGATATGATTAAGGCACTGAGTCTCTTGCTACACAACACTGATGTTCGTTTTGGCACCATTGTTTATCATCAGGTCATTGGAAACTCCATGAGCACTAATTGTGCACCTCTCATTGCAAATCTTTTTCTGTTCTGTGACGAACGGGACTTCATAAAAACTACAAAATGGAACTGTACCATACAGTGAAAAACTTATTTCAATTTTAGCTTCCGTTATATAGATGATATTTTGTCACTAAACGATTCTCGCTGTGGTTATTTTCTTCATTTGATCTATCCAAAAGAGCTCGAAATTAAGGATACCACAGACACTTCTACATCAGCTTCGTTCCTTGACCTTCACCTTGAAATTGACAACAGAGGTAGACTTCAAACTAACCCATACGACAAACGCGATGACTTCACCTTTCCAATAGTAAACTTCCCTTTTCTTTGTAGCAACATCCCAACAGCGCCGGCATATGGAGTTTACATCTCCTAGCTCATTCGCTATTCAAGAGCCTGTGTTCGATACAGTGACTTTCTTGATTGAGCCTGGTTGCTCACAAATAGGCTACTTCAACAAGGGTATGTTACCCAAAACTTGAAGTCATCCCTCCAGAAGTTTTACGGTAGACATCATCATCTTGTGGACCGCTATGGGATATCTGTTTCCCAGATGACAACAGATCTTTCCCTCTAAAGCTTAATTGTTGTTTCCTCTATCGGAATTGACCTAACTACTGGATTTGACATGTTCAACACACGGCGGGTGTCTTATAAGAAGCAGGGGATGCTGACTCTACCGGTGCACCTGATCTCACCCATGGTTTTTTTTATTGGGTCCGTGTCGTTCATCTTTGTGTGTGTATGTCTTCATTTTTCTTTTGTGTGCCGTACTCTGTTTTTTTTCTCTTTTTTTTGTTTCTGATGTTGCCAATGTCCTTGGATTGTTCGTTTTGGATTGACGGTTCGGTTCTCACTTACTTCAATGAAAATAGCAGGTACATTGACGATATCCTTACTATAGACAATCCCCAGTTTCATTTACCNTTGGGTCCGTGTTGTTCATCTTTGTGTGTGTATGTCTTCATTTTTCTTTTGTGTGCCGTACCCATGTTGTGTCTCCGTTGTTTTCTCTTTTTTTTTTGTTTCTGATGTTGCCATCGTCCTTGGATTGTTCGTTTTGGATTGACGGTTCGGTTCTCACTTACTTCAATGAAAATAGCAGGTACATTGACGATATCCTTACTATAGACAATCCCCAGTTTCATTTACCCACAACAACTGACACTTAATTATTCTAAATACTGCCCTTTTCTAGATCATCATTGACGCTGGTAAAATAAAAACTAAAATTTATGATAAAAGGGATGATTTTGATTTCACTATTACTAATTTCCCCTTTTTTGACGGCGATGTTCCCCTAGCTCGATCCTAAGGGTGTTAATATTTCAACTTGTACGATTTGTTCTATCCTTGACGATTTTAATGAGCGTTACCTTAATCTCACATCTAAACTTTTACTTTCATAAATTATTAAATACTTTTAAGAAAGTTTACAGAAGATATGAAAATTTGATATCTAGATATGACGTGACTCACAAACAGCTTATTACAAAGGGAATTTCTCATCTTCGATTTAATGGAAATGTTGTTAAAAACATCAGAAACTGATAAAAAAAATCCAAGAAAACTGGGACGTAACTTACATTCTTAACGTAATTGTTGATATTCTAAACAAATCCGTTAAATTGGCTTTGGATTCCAGTGACCTGAAGATTTTACACATATACTGGCCTCTCACTGATACTGCCGATGTCTACTGAAATACATGACGATTTTTACAAAACCCTTCGAGGAGTATTGAGTTTTGACTTCTTCCGTAGTGCGACAATGTTTTACCAGTAGACTAGGTACATTAAGCTAGCCGGCAGTTTAGCGGCGATCACCCTTCGACCCATCTTTCTAAATTACGTTTTGTCATATGCTTTTCTCTTTTAAGAAAGTGGTCATAGAGTTAGTATATATATATATTATATTCATTTATTAGGATAACTACCCCTTTACATCGGGGGCAACTACTGTCGGGGTAACAGGAGCTGCGTCCTTAAAATTATTTACACAACAAAGCTATAAACAACTATAACAAAGCTAAAAATATTACAATGTCAATGTTTAAGAAGTCTCTCAACATTAAATAATAAAATGTATATCGTGAAAAAGTAAAATCTCTGTAAAGTTCACATTTAAAAAATACAAGAAAATACAAAAACATCACAATTGTAAAAGATTTGACCTACCTGTATTGGGTTTTATTCGTATGTTTGTTATACTATTAGGAAATAGGACAAAGGGGGAGTTTTGGTACAACTAAACCGGTTTAACCCTACCGCTAGTTGTTGATGATGCCGGTACCAAGTCCGGCTATCTCGAGTTCTTATAGTTTTTTATGTTTGCCTCTTGTCTTCATTATTGTTTTTCTGCTGGAGTTCCTTGTGAATTGTGACATGTGATTGTAGTTTTCGGCTATAGTAGTAGGTGTTTAGGATAACAGCAAACACCTACAATGGCCAGGAACTACAATCACATGCCACAATTTACAAGCAAACTGCACCAGAAAAACAATAATGAAAAAAAGAGACAAACATAAATAACGATAGGAACTCTTTTGTCAATTTCAAGATAAAGGTCAAGGAACTAGGCCGATGTGGAAGTATATGTAGTATCCTTAATTTCGAGCTCTTTTGGATAGATAAGATGAAGAAAATCACCACAGCGAGGATTGTTTAGTGATAAAATATCAATATATTAACGGAAGCTAAAATTAAAGGACTTGGCCAGTTTTTTATCTTTATTTTGAAGAAGCCTTTCGATGAATTCATCATCATACGAGTTGAGAAACAGATTTAAAAGAGGCGCACAGTTAATGCTCATTGGAATTCCGATAGTCTGTTAAAACAGGCCCCCAAACTGGACAAGTAAAGTTTTAAGGATTTTCCTCATGCGAAGTCCCGTCCTTACTGCATTTCTAATGTTTTGATTTTATCCACACTGAAGAGAAATAAGTTGTTGAGAAAGTAAATTTACAGTAACTGCGGTATTTAGTTATTTGTTATTGCTAGGCCGATGCTTTTGCTGATGGACTGTAAGACCCGTCGATATTCACCAGCCTAGTAGTCAGTACTTCTGTGCTGATCCTGAAACCGATTTTATTTGGAAACTAACAATATCTTAATTAGAAAATTTTGCGGATAATTAAGGATTATCTCCCTCTTGCAAATCTCTGTCCTTACCTGATTTTGGCTTTCAACTGAAATCCTCTTGATAATTTGTTCTGTATCAGTTTCTATTCATATTTCGATTTCTGCGTTTTAATGTTTCATTTTTTTTCACTAAGTAAACGAAAGTGGTCGAAATGGCCATATGCAGGAAGTAAACTTGCAGTTACGTTGGTATTTTGTTTCTTATAAAATAATATTAGTATATTCCAATTTCTTCGGCTTACGGGGTGTATGTTACACGAGAGCGAACACCAAATATTAGACATAGTTTTCTCACCCTACCTGTAGTGCATTCTATGTTACCAAAACCTGGGTGAGATTTTTCTGTCTCACCCGTGGGTGAGACAAGCTACACGCACAATATCCCGCCAAATTATGGTGATCATCGTTCTATATGAATTTAAGTTTGTCGGTTATTCGAACATAATTAAAGTCATAATTATTGATACACTGATGTGCTTTGTGCTGATAATGTTTCAGTCTGTAGTGTAATTTTACGGAAAGCTAGAAGCTAAAATTGCCTTTTAAAAATCCCGCCTTCAAATGTTATGACATTGCAAAGAAAGGGACGTAACTCCCGAATGTAAACAAACGACATGATTTTTCTGACATATTCGAGAAATTACTGCGTAAAAATACAACAAAACTGGGAGGACAAGACTAGAAAATGATTGTGTAATGTGCTATGATTTGAATTATTTGAATGTTACAGTATCGCGTTATTACGCCTGGTCACGAATGACGTTATGTCCAATGTCAAGTCATTCGTGTTGGTAGGGTGAGAAAAAGAATCAAACACAGGTTGGTGTGCAAGACAAAGAAATCTCAGACACCCGCGGGCAAGATTAGGCAGTCTCTGACTCGGCAAAGCCTCGTCAGAGACATCCTTAATCTTGCCCTTGGCTGTCTGAGATTTCCTTGTCTCACACACCCACCCGTGTAAGATTCTTATAGTCTCCATGACCACCTTATTATTCAAGCCCTAAATATTTCGTCTCAAACGATCATTAATAAGTTCTTTAATACATATCAGTCCCTTGTGGGAAAATTTGAATTTCGGTCCACACTTTGATTCACGATTCATTGTTTACCTGGTACTGGCATGAACAGCCCGGTTAACCAACAATTCTTTTAAAATGCCGGTGCCAATAGAAAAAATAAAAGGATATGGAGTGAATGTACATGTGACAAAAACGCACACGATACATAGTAAACTCCAGTTTATCAAGGACAGGGCTTTTATTCCTGTCTATATCTTGATGTCGGCCGAGGGTCTTCAGCCAGAGGTCAGAACCAGTTGGCTTTGCTTTGTCTTTTTGCCCTTTGTACTTCTCCTCTTGTCAATTCTGCTGGGTAATTGTGTTATTACCTCCATTTAACAATAACAGTATAGGTAATAAATGAACGAGAGAAACAGTCAGAAAAATGGTAACACCAACAATCCAACATCGCTTTTATTTTTATTCTTCCTGAAGTCCAAGACGACACGACACCGGTTTAGGCGAAATTCATTGCTCAATGTCGAACAACGATACATCCATGTTGTCGTTTCTTCATGTTCATGTTTGTTCGTCAACGAACATAAAATTAATCAACTGGCAAAGTATTTTTACAACAGATGTCATCAATTGCCTGACAAAAAAAAAGATTTATAGAAGACAATCACGACATATAAACAACCAGAAGAGATTGAAAGAAAACTTGGCATAACAAAATAGTGAGAAGTGGACACCATAAACAACATGGTCAGAATAATATTTGGAAAGTGCCAAAAAAATTCCAGGATTTGAAAGTATGGTAGTTTATCATTTTGGATAATCTCTCAAGAACAAGTACAGCATAACTGGAATATGTAAAAAGCATACATCTCTCGTGCGGGAATTTTTGCGGACTCAACACTGTAGGAAAGATAAACTCCTGTTTTACACGACAGGATATGGAGTAAATGCACATAAGACAACGTCTCTACAAATACAGGATAAAACGAAGCCATAGAACAATGCTTTGAGTTTGCGTGATTGTTGTTCTTCATCTGAAAGTACCATGATGCCTTATACATTGAGGTTTTCTCATGCCTCATAGTAGGTTAAATTTGCCTCAGAGCTTTCAAGGGCTACCATTTGGCTGATAGCATTCATTTATAGTATTTCAAATTATGTTGACTAACGGTTTTATGTTTTACCTAATACAAGCTTTTAGAAACAACGGCAGTAGAATACCGAAGGAACAAAGTAGTAGTATTTACAAAAATCGAAGTCCAAAGACATGGCAAAATCCAGAACACAGAAAACAATGACGTCGTTAGACAGCTACAAAGCACAGAAATAAAAATCACAGCATTCAAAACCAAGGCACTAAAAGTTTTAACTCCCATGAAACTGGGAGTGACATTTTAACATATTGTACCCGTTGTTGATATTATCCAAAACAAATTTTAACTTTTACCTGACGACCCCTATGTTTCTCCAGTGCAAATAAATTCCAAATATCCTCAAAACAATATTTAAAGAAATAAATAGAAGCTGACATGAAATAAATTATCCAAATGGTCTCAAATAAAAGCCCAAATGAACTAAGGACAGAATTTACACATTTTCTTCATTATCCCCGCACTTTCGAAGAAAGTTCGGGGATAATGTTATACCCTCCGTCTGTCTGTCCGTCCGTCTGTCCGTCCGTCCGTCCGTCCGTCACACTTTTCTTGTGACTCAAACTCCTCCCACATTTTTGGATTTAGGGATTTAATTTTGTTGTAGAATTGTTGCATATAGTCTGCAGATGCGCAATAAGCTTTCGGATTTTCGATATTGGTCTTGGTGCAAACAAGGGGCCCCATGATGTCATTTTTACACATGTGGCATGTAACACACTCTTCCTACATTTTTGGATTTAGGGATTTAATTTTGTTGTAGAATTGTTGCATATAGTCTGTAGATGCGCAATAAGCTTTCGGATTTTTTATATTGGTCTTGGTGCAAACAAGAGGCCCCATGATGTCAATTTTA
>MJUU01050967.1:173233-199389 GCA_002080025.1 Modiolus philippinarum | reverse complement strand
TATCATGGTTCTCATTCAACAAATGCAAGCAAATCCGGAAAAATTCCAAGCTATAGCAATTGGCACTAAAACACATAACAACATTACATTCAACCTAAATGGGATAAATATTAAATGTGACGACGAAGTAAAACTACCTGGAGTAACCATCGACTTCCAATTAAATTTTAACCAACATTTCAGACATTTGTAAAAAAAAAAGCAGCAAGACAACTGAATGTACAGAGAAGAATAGGACATCTACTAAACAAAACATCAAAAATGACAATTTATTACTCATTCAGACTATCAAACTTGAGTTATTTCCCTCTCACTTGGCACTTCTGCACAGAACAAAACACCAGAAAAATAGAAAAAGTGCAGGAGAGGGCACTACGATTTATATTTGATGATTGTACATCTACTTACGAAACACTTTTAGAAAAATCTGGCTTACCATCATTAAAAGTTAGGAGACTGAGAACCATGGCATTAGAAACATACAAAATTCTCTATAAAATCAGCCCTGAGTTCCTTCATGATATTTTATCTTTTAAACAAAACTCATATAATTTTAGGTATAAGCTCACAGCCGAATTACAAAGACCAAGGACAACAAGGTATGGTAAGAATAGCTTTAGCTACCAGGCAGCAACACTTTGGAATTCCTTGCCTACTGAGGCAAGGAATCTTTCTTCTTTTAGTCATTTTAAAAAAATTATATCTTGGTGCTTTTTAGAAAATTGTCATTGCAGTTCATGTAGGATTGGTATGCAGCCTGGGAGCTAGACCTATTCATACTGCTGTTTGTTGCTTTTGCTTACTAGTATTTGCTTTTTGTGCTTTATATTTTTACTTAGCTTTTTGCCTGCTCTTTGTATGTATATGTATGTTTTGACCTTTTGTGTGTTAATTTTCTATGTGTCTGTGATTAGTTTCATATCAGATCTATGTATGTTTTGTCCTTTTATTTATTTATGTGCTTTGATAATGTGATTTGACAGTTTGCAGTCTAAAATGATATGTGTGCATCCTTAATAATATCTTATGTGTGTATGTGTGAGTGATACCTAAATGTAGTTTTTTATTATGTTTATCTGTGTGATAGCATTTCACTCTATGCTTGGCTTGCATGTGTGCTTCATTTTAACAAATGTGCTATGTCTATGTTGTTCAAATGTTAGTTGTTTTGTTTTACAAATATCAGTCGGTTAAAGAGATCTACTGAGCTCATGTTATCTTGTTATTATGAATATATTTGTGCCTGTGCCGACTTCAAATAAAGCTTACTTACTTACTTACTTACTTTTTACTTTTTATCTACAGGACAAAGAGAAAGAGAAACGCGGGCTGATGTTTTTGTTTCATTACTTTGCTTAAAGTTAATTAGAATTTAAATTGGGTGATTCCATTTTCAGTTTCTTCTGGCCACGAACCTGTTATCAGGCGTTTTTATTTATTTATTTATTTTTTTTTGTGCTGACTTTACCCAGTGAAAGGCTGACACCATTCGTCTAGCGTCCATCCCTTTGTCAAACATTGCCCAAATTTCCTTCTAAATCACCACGTTTTTTTCAAGTAAAGCCTCAATGTATACTATTGCACACGTGCAACACGATTTTATTTATTTTAAATTTGTTGTTTTTTCAATTTACCATACTATCATTGGACTTATTTCTAGCCTATCTTTATGTTTTTAAGATTCCTAAGAAAAGGGTTGAAACTAAAGTCATTTATGTTTGGCTCAAATGAGGCGCCATCGACCTCTATGATCTCCCAGTTACAAATTGAAGGTCCCCATATAGAAAAGATATTGCCCTTTCTCCGTTATACCAAGCGACAAGGCCTATAACACCATCACATTTATCTGCAAAAGGCACTACACCGACTTCTTATTGAGAGGGATTGGTATTGACTATACCTATCCTGCAAAATCTTCTCTACAATACCAAAAGGGGACATCCTCAAAAATTACAAAATTTTGATATCAATGTAAGTGAATTAAACAGCAACCTACTGTGTATTTACTTGAATGTCCTTACAAACAATGGTACAATGCTGGATCTGCCAATTGCACAACATAATTTTTTTTCTAAACTCCTGACCTCAGCACTTCAGTCACCGATGGCCTCATGGAATATTATGATAAAGCATATACTAGACAAGTGGAGGAAATAAGTTGTGGATTCTCAAGAAGCTTACAAAATGTATGCCTTTTCTACTGCAACAGTCATCAAACAATTTCATTAAAGAGTATAAAAATATCCCTTCTCTGCACTGGATACCTAAATTATATAAGATTCCATAAAAAGAAAGATGCAAAGCAGGTTTTTCTCATTGCTCTACGAAATCGATCTCTCAAATTCTTACAGATATTCTATCTACTGTTAAAGTCGGACTCCCAAAATATTGCAATGAAGCTTTCTCTGTCAGTGGTATCAATAAGATGTGTATTTTTAAAACTTCTAAAGATTTGTATTTCCTTCAAAATCTCAGATTGAGCATATTGTAAAGACGTATATTTCATTTCAAAACATTTCATTTATTAGCAGCATGAGAGGACATAAATGATGAAAATAACTAATTCTGTGGAGTACACCTCTGTGCTGTTAACAGAGCAGGACATGCTTACCCTTCCGAAGCACCTGATGTCACTCTCAGTTGCAGCTTCATGGGAGTTCGCACTGTGGGTGACTTGGTTTTGAATTCTGTGTTTTTTTCTGTGCTTTGTAGCTGTCTAGCGTCATTGTATTCTGTGTTCTCGTTTTTGCCATGTCTTTGGACTTCGAATTTTGTAAATACCACTCCTCTGTTCCTTCGGTATCCTACTACCGTTGTCTCTTTATGCAAGACAGTCGTAAACTAGTAAATAGTTCTCATTTCTTTTCAACACATTGTAGAAATAATATTGATACATTGTATTTGTTTTACACTTTTGTATCCATATTTACTTTGATGATTGGACGTTTTCTTGTATCCAATTACTGTTTTATTTTGTACGTTTTCCTCCACTTGAACTCCGTTAATTTCCTTGAACAAATTGTGACATCAATCGATTTTTGACGACACAAGAAGCTAGTGTCATTTGGGAATTACAATTGTAGAAACTCGATTTGATTACCAACCTTAGAGATTGCAAGACTTTATGTTGATAACTCAGGCTTCCCACTTCTGTTGCTTGTTAAAGTACATTGATAAAATAGATTGCGTTATGAATTGTCAAACATACTGCTTTGGTTTATTTCAGTTTTAAACTATTAGACTGATGAGTAGGAATGATAGATATATAATCTTATAAAAAGCCACTGTGTTGTAGACGTTGAACTACCGACTTGTCAATCAAACAAAACATAAAAACGATGTGGTATTCATTATCGAAAAGCATTATCATTGCTGATAGTACCTTAGCCTAATATGCATATTGTTTCCTAGATCCAGTCCAGGTGTGTACTTTTGCAGTCACAGTTAAATCGGGCTTAGTATTTTTGTTGCTCGTAAGGGTCCATTATTTCAGCATCTTTTTCTGAAAATTTGTGATAATTTTCTAAATAATTGGCAAGCTGTAGTTCGCTCAGTTTTATCTGCAGTTGACATTCTGAATACACCCACATACACGTTTAAATCAACATGTGTTTGCCTGGTAGTCACAAAAAGCAAGTTGAACCTCATCAGATAAAGAAAAATCGAACTCATCCGAAATTTTGTAGATCGTAGTAACAACGCCAATATTTATTGTTTGAGAAGTAAGGTATCCCATGGATTTTAATTGGTTTTGTCTTGGGGTTAGAAAATGACGTTTACCAATCAGCCGACCAACAGATCTTTCACCACTTTTTTTTACTTGGTACTAGGAAGAACATATCACTGTCTTTCGACCTGTCAATGGCAATTGCTGTGAAGTTGCTGCAGTGAGTTGCTGTTGGACGCTGCCGCTATGGAAGGGGAGGTTTGGCGCTCATAAAACCTGTTTCACCATCAATTTCTCTTTAAATACCTGTACCAAGTCAAAACCATTGCAATTCTTCCCCATGGTTTCCACATGCTTTGTCTTTTTGCCTCATGAACTTTAGCTCTAGACAATTCTGTTAGGTAATTCTGTTATAAGAATATTGGTTGGTCAGCATCCACTTTAGCCTTAAAACGGCAATAAATTTTCTTTCAGAGAAGATTTGTGAAGATGTCTTTATCATCGAACTAATGTTAAATTAACTTTTAATCTTATAATTGCATAGTTATATTCATTTTGATGTTTGTTTTCAACATCTTTTTACATGCACTATTGAATATCTCAAGACTGTTCTAGTTTTCAATAAATTTCTAACAAATACTGCACATAAAGTGTGGAAAAGAACATTGAAATTCAACCTATTTTATTTTATTTCCAGTATTCTTGCGACGATATGTTGGCAATCACAAATGCATATGTGCCAACTTTCGTGCTGCAAGCGTGGCCCTATTTATTTTATAATTGGTTGGAAAATAATAGCTGCAGTAAGTTTTAAATAAATGAGTTTTTTTTTCACCTGAATATATCTAAATGACACATTATATACAGTTGCCAGGAAATACGTGAAATATGGAAATTAATTTAGTTACAGGTTAAAACAAAGGAAGAAATAAATTTCTTTTAATTCTTTAATTAAGTAATTGACGGTATCCTGTTGTGTTTTTGCACTGAATGAATTTTGTAAAATAGCTCTTTATATCTTAAAGTAACTGATATAATGCATAAATTACTTTAATGTTTGTTTTTCTGTGTTTCAGCAAAATAAACAAAATGTTAACTTCAAAATATAAAGAGAAGTGCCACAAGACAACTTCAATCTTGTAAAAACAAAGATGTTTGTGAAAAATACTAAGGAATTTAAGTAATTCAAATAAAAATAAGCTGTATGATAATTCAGACTAAGGTTTGGTTATTTTTTTATCATTTTCACAGGCATTTTGATGTCATTGTAAAATGTCAGGAAATAACTAGTAAATATAGTTTCCACAACGAGACCTAGTTGATTATGAAATTTCTCACATCGAGTTAAATAAATTTTGCAAATGTTTGAAAGCGAGGCTTACCGAGCTTTTAAACATTTCAAGATGTGAGAAATTTCATAATTAACGTGTTTAAGTTGTGGAAATTGTTTCTCTAATGACTGGATGAAAAACACCGAGAATTGTATTCCGAAGAAATTTGGCGGGAAATTTCACGAAACTTGTTCTCCTCTCTAGGGTTTCACCACCATTCAGGAAATGTGAAAACTGGATAGAAATTAGAGAATCACTTTTCTAATTATAAATAAAACTTTTCTCTTTTTGACTTGTTTGCTTTTTTCACTGTAGTTGGGAGTAAACGTGAAAACAGTTCCGAAAAAGCGACAGAGTAACAATTATAGCATATTATAGGAAACTAACACAACCAGTGTAAATGAAAGAGGCAGTGCCAATCGGACGGATAATATCCAGAAGCGAAAAGTGTCTGTATCTCCACTTGATGGGAGATTTTCAATCCACGAACAACACTTTATGGAAAGGGTTATACACAGTAGATTGGTTTTTGTAGTTTACAAATAGTATTTTTTGCTTAAGGAGGTTCACTCCTGATGTTGTTTATACCAAGGGTTTCTCGAAACCTATTTTAATTGATTAAGCATTGTAGACTAAATGAAATGGCACAAACAAATAGGTCCGGGGATAAGACAATAAAATTTGGCAGGAAATTGATTTCTCTGGACTTTACCTCTATTTATCATCGGGACTATTTTTTTTTAAAAGCTAAGAAGTTATATCAAGAATTTCATGAAAATTTGTCATGTGTCTTAATTTGACCTAACAAAAACATTCATGAAATAAAACCGGGGGTAAGTGTTCAAATTTAAATCCATTGAACTGGAGAAACTAGAGGAATTCCGAAATCTGACAAAAATTCAAAAATGCGATGAGTGAGCCACTTTTAGACATCTCTTTACCGTAGATTCATTTTACAGTAGAACAATGAAAAAAATAATCTTGATTTTAATAGGAAGATTTCAGTATGATTCAATATTTTGAAATATTTGGCTTGCGGAATGAAAATGTATATTTTTACTAAATTTTAACACCGATTAAAGTGGCGAATTTACAATACAAGTATTATATATATCTGCCATCTACAGGAGACGAAATTCTAAAAGGATGTTACTTCGATAAAGACTTGGTTCTGACCTTGCATGCTGTAATAATTTCTGTTGTAAACGAGATGATGACAGAAAGCGGATGAACTCTGTGATGTTTGGAGTGTTGGAGAAATTAATTGTTGTTATACAGGATGTGTTGACTACAAAAACAGCAGTTAAAGGGTAAAGTTGTACATACAACAGTATGGAGTAAGATTGAACATTTCTTCAGTATGTACTACTTGCAATTATATTTTGTTTATTTCTGTATCAAATCAAATGATAGGAAAGCCCAGAAACTCATTTTTAAATTTTTAGATTTTCACGATCAGATAAGGCAACATTACATCACATTTACATCTGTTGATTTGTTTTTCTCTCTCTGCCAAGTTTCCGTCTTTCACTTTTCGTGACGTCGTACAATGGACGTCGTGTGATTTCCGGTATGTGTCATGATCAACAAAATTTGTTGTTTGGTACCTCGATGTCTGTTCTCTTCAATCAGATTGTCCATAGATTTATTTATTTTCGAACACGGAAAGTGTTTTTGCTTTTTCAGTGACATGTGAAGTTTCAAGATCACGCAACTGCCAGCAAGAAAAATGTTTGCCTTTGACTGGGCGGAAGTTATCTTGGAGCATAACTAAATTTAAAAAAAAACAAAAAAAAACGTCTGTCAGCGGTTAAACTCTGCTAAGTATGGTAGTCTCGTGAACGTAATGAAACATATAAATTTTGTAATCTCAAATTGACACGATTAACTTATCGAATTGTTTAAATAATAGTAATTACTTCACCATAATAAATAAGTAAATAAGTGAAATAAATAATATCTATATGTCCCTTTACATCCTGCTCAGTCCTTATGTTGTATTATTTTGTCGACAGCTAGAATCCATTTATTTTGGATTATTTTCGTAAAATGAAAAAGATGCCCTTCTATCATCTTAACTGCTTCCTGAGAATAAAATGGTGAAAACAGGCAAAAAAATTGATACAGTATTTAATGTTTATGAAACTACTGGCCCTTGAATTCTCCCCAAATATGAGGGTATAATCATTTAGGTGTAACACAACTAATTCGGAACCCAGTCAGGCACATATAGTCCTTATTTGAGACGACATAGTTCCGAAGAAGTGTTAATAGCGTCGTAGATTAAAGATGTTGGCGAGTCATTATGAATTAAATTGAAAAGGCATTCAATAGTGAATCTTTTAAGCCTAAATTTATACGATTTCGATGAAAATTAAAGNACCTTCCGGGAACCAGTTTTTTCTTATATTACAGTTAAGGTCGGTTGATTTTTTCATGAGGGTTTACCGAAAGATGTGTCTTTCAGATGAGACATGTGTCATTTTATTTGAACTTCAGATAAAAATTCTACGAGTACAGAAACATGTGCAATTTAACATGGGAGGCAATGGGAGACGGAATTAGTTGTGTTACACCTTTTAATACTTTACGCTATACTCATTTCCGGCATCTTTACGAAAATAAACACTGAAGTAAGACTATATTCTTCGCCGTAGACGACACTTTAAGTATTTTTATATTCCAAATATATTATGTTCCCCATGCACAAATATTCACTATCATACATAAAATAAACAAGGAAAGGATATGGAGTAAATGTAAAGTCTCTACAAATACGTGCTAAAAACAAGCAATGGAACAACGCCTTAATTGTTGTCAGAAACCTCTCTTGATGCTTGCTGAGAAAGATTTACTTATCAGTGCAGCTAAAACCTTCGTTAGTCCTCTGCATTTTATGTCACCTGCAGGTTGCGAAAAGGGGGCATATCCTGTAGAAGTCTGTCCAGGGAAATCAGATAATAGTATGGAAAGCCTTTGAAGACAAACTGTGTGAAGAAAACGCTACGTCCAATGAAGTCGAAATGAGCAGACTACCACGAGTCGTCTAGATGGTTAAATTTGCCGCCTTTCTAATTTCTTTTCCTTTTCAATACCACATTCTATTTGTCCAATCTACGAAATTTTTTTCTCATTATTTAACTTGTTCTCCTTCTTATGTAGCTAAAAACTGCTCGCTGCTCGCTGGTTAAACTCTAACTAATCAATCAAGATATACGTGTTGGATCCAGTTAAATGCAGATAAATCACCTAATACCCAAGTTTTCCTGAACAAACAACTAGATTGAATTATTGAAGTTATAAAATATTGTATTTTATCAAAATTACTCTGACTTTTATATTGTAAGCTGTAATCATCTATCATTTGTTTTCAAATACAATTTTATTTAATTCATTCTTCCCCTGACGGTTATTAGTCATAAACACCAATTTCAACCAACATAAATCTATGAAATAGCAAACTATATTTTAAAATCAAATTCAAAAGTATGGCACCGAGCAAATGTCCAAGAAAAGAGACATGGCTAGCACAAGCCAGAGTATATAGCTGGTTTTCAGACACCATAAAACATATATGTAATATCAGCTTTTATATTACAAACTAGTACAAAATGGTGTCATAACTTTTCGGACTTTGCTTTGTTCTACTTCACACTGTGCATGGATGCTTTAGTTTAAGTAATTTTGTAAATTTCGTATACAGGTATTGTGTCCTTGGTCCTTGTGTTCTTGTTTTTGTCATGTCTTTGGAATATGATTTGTTTAATCCACCAATACTTTGTCCCTTCGGTATTCTACTGTTGTCATTTGAAAATAATTATGACTTTTTACGAAACTTATTATTTTTAAGAATTATTTTCTTGTAAATGTTAATGACCGCTTTATATCTAGTCTAAACTTGTCAGAATACAAATTCGCATGAACTCAGCGAGGTATGAGACCGGTTGAGTCACAGGGTAAGCTCTCCAGAGTCACAACCCATCATGCGAGATTTTTTAAACTCAAAACCCATATTTTATTGTGTACTTGCATGTTATTGGAACAAAAGACACCATCGACAGAGATTGACGACTGACAAACGTGATGATTTCGAATGTTCTGTTGTGAATTTCCCATTCCAGAGTCGGACCATTCAACTCTACATGTTTCTTTATTTGAAAAATTACTATATTTGAATTCCTTACATCAAGGAATCCTTTCTACTCTCCACTGAAGAGTAGCACCGCAGTACTGACTATTTGATTGGTGAATACACTAGGGGACTAATATTCTCCCAACAGAGACATCTAACCCCAAAAATACAGAAATTTAACTATTTATTTAGTTTCTGCATATAGTTTGATAAAGAATTAATAAATGAATTGTTTCATTAAAAGTTGTTTTAAACAATAGTTTTCGGACTGGCATCGAATATTCCAAATATTTTGATCCGATCTGCACTGAAGAAACATAAGGACTGATTATAAACAAAACCTACAAAAGCAATAACCTTAAGATTTTTAAACATAAATACAGATATAAACAAAGCAATATAGGGGAATGGGGTGATAACAAACTTACTGAACTCAAGGTTGCCAAGAGCCGAAGTCAATGAGACAAAAAGCCAAAGGAAGGAAGTGAGAAAGATCTGCAGCCCTTTTCGTAAAAAATCTTACAATAAAAATTAGTCGTCAGTCGTAAGTTTTTAACATTTCATATTGACTTACGATTAAAATTTGAATTTATGTGAAAAGGACTGCAGACCTCCACTGGAATGGAATTTTCCCTAGCACTTTAGAAACATGGGGGCATCTATTAATCTTTCAAAATTTATAGAACTCCCTTTGCATTGCTTCTTTTCCGTCAGATGTCAAACCTCTGATATCGTCTAACTCTGATGCCATCTTCTAAAATGAAATCGAATCTTTTGCTTTTAGAAATTAACAGCTATCTCTATATAGAGACCCAAGAGGGCATTACACCTTTCATAAAAGCTTAACTGCAGTACATTCCAGTTTAAAATTAAATTTATGACTCAATGTGACAATTTATACAACTGCATCAACAAGGTATTTGGGTACAGTGCATGTACTAACCTAGCAAAATTGAAAATGGAACCATTCAAAATTCATAATAAAATTGAAAAAATGTCAATTATTTAAATAATTCATAATAAAACACACTGAAAAGAGGGTAATATTTTATAATTACGTTCATATTATAACATAAATGCATTAAGTTTAAACAAACTCGAAGCCATATAGGATCAATATATGGTTTCAACTTGTAACTATTATTACCCAAATGTGCAATTTATAATACAACTAGAGTTTAATATTTCTACTTTGTTTGCAGAATATTAAGTTATTTTTGATAGAAGACTGAAGTTATTGTCTGGCATTATATAAATTGTATGAACAGGACTAATTCACGAAACTAATGAATTGAATTTAAATCTGTTAAGTAAACTCATAAATGCCACATACAAATGGGGCATGTAACGAACTTATTCCGAACAACCTCTAAAACAATTTACAAAAAATAAAAATGACATGTTCTGAAAGAAAATTCAGTTCAATATGTGTCATAAAGTTGTTCAAAGTCTCAACCCTAAATGATTATATTTCAGCTGTAATCATACTCAATATCTACTCAATCATACAGCATACTGAGTACATAATTGCAAAGAGCACAGAAAAAAAATTCAAACCGAAAGAGATTTTTAAAATAAATACCCAAGTTGCATAAAAAAAACTATTTAATTTCGTTATGCTGTACACGTGTTTCAAGGAGTAACCTCTCATCAGCAGCATTAGAATCAAACAATCTGCAAAGCCATAATCCAAAAGTAGTCAAAAAGGAAGTAGTCATAATTCCGAAAGATAAGATTCAATGAAACACCCACAATGGCCAAAAATCAAAATTACATACTGAAACTACGTACGAAAACACCATTAAAAAGACAAAAGCGAACGTTATCAACGATAGAAACTCGGGATAAGTTATTTTCCATTAATATAGTTATCTAGTCTTCATTGCTGTGATTACATGCCCATTTTGATCCAGGAATACACTTTGAATATCTTTTTATTCAATGCTAAACTTATGAATGTTAACTGTTAATAGTGGCTTTATCAAATTTGTAGATATCGACAAGATCTAGAAAACATTAATTCCATCTCAAGCAAGGGATATTTACGGTAATAAGTTTTAAACAACGGCAGTAGAATACCAAAAAGAATTATACAATGTTGCCAATTAAAGTATACGATATTTCCAAACGAAAAACACAATGTTTCCAATTAAAGTATACAATTTGTCAGAATGAAGTATACTATATGTCATAATGAAGTATACAATGTTTCAAGAAAATTATATGATGTTTCCACAGAAAGGAAAAAATATTTCTAATTAAAGTGTACAATGTTTCCAAATAAAGTATACAATGTTCCCAATAAAGCATACAATGTTTCCATTAAAGTATACAATATTTCCAATTAAAGAAAGCAATGTTACCAATTAAAGCAAACAATGTTTCCAATTGAAGTATACAATGTTTTCAACAGACCTATACAATGTTTCCACTTGAAGTAAACAATGTTTCCAATTGAAGTGGCATGTAATTATAATATTCATGTTATCACTGTTTTACATATACAATGTTTCCAATTCAAGTATACAGTGTTTCCTCTTGAATCATACAATATTTCCGAAAGAGGTATACAATGTTTCCATTCAAGTATACAATGTTATAAATTGAAGTATGCAATGTTTCCATTGAAATGGCACCAAAAAAGATAAAAAAAAAATGAATAAATCAATGCAAACAAACCACATCCAATAACCCGAATATCAAGAAACCAAAAGGGAGTAATAACAAAGCCACCATAAGATTTTCAATGAACGCTGAGGAAACCCCACACCCAACGGCAGGTCGGAGTCGGCCCCTAAATAAAGAGTAATAAAATTCAGCGTAATAATAACACATAAATTTAATAAATTTCCTTACTTAGGACAGGCGTAAACCTGCTGCGGCGGGGTTAAACTAGTTTTATTTGGCCCAAACCTTCCCCTATAGCCACTGTGATAAATAAAAAAACAATCATAACAACAGTAAAATTCAGTTGGCAACAGGACTGAGTCAATTGTGAAAAATGAAACCGAAAGAACTAAATATACGGACATAAACATGAAATCACAAAAGACTACTAGCAGTTAACTAACATGCCAGCTCCAGACCCATTATCAACTAACAAATAAAATTATGTACCCTCAGTATACAGCTTCCACCAAGATCCCTACCCGTGAGGAGTTAAGCATAATGATTTCATGCATATACCAGAAGTATACAATGTTACAAATTGAAGTATATAATGTTTCTTATCGAAGTATACAATATTTCCAAAGAAGTATACAATATTTCCAAAGGAAGTACACAACTTTTCTCATTGAAGTTAACAATGTTTCCAATTGAAGTATATAATGTTTCCAATCAAAGTATACAATATGTTTAAATGAAGAATACAATGTGTCTAAATGAAGTATACAATGTTTCAAGAAAATTATACGATGTTTCCAAAGAAAGGACAAAATATTTCCAATAAAAGTATATTATGTTGCAATTTAAAGTATACAATGTTTCCAGTTTAAGTATAAAATGTTTCAAATTGTAGTATACATTGTTTCTAATTGAAGCATACATATTTCCAATTGAAGTATACATTGTTTACAATTGAAGTATAATTTTTGTTAATTTTGTTGAAACTAAGGAGTATCTCCCTCATGCAAAGCTGTGTCCTTAGCTGATTATGGTTTTCTATTTTAGATCATATTTGGTAATTTGTTCTCTGTCAGTTTTTGAACATCTTTGACTTTATGTTCTTCCAAACGTTTAGATTTTATCTGTACTGAAGAGACATAAGTTGTCGAAATGCGCATATGCAGAACCAAAATTCACAGTATCTTCGGTATTTAGTTTCCAAAGATGTTTTCAAAGAAAGGACAAAATGTTTCCATTTAAAGTATCTTATGTTGCAAATTAAAGTATACAATGTTTCCAATTTAAGTATAAAATGTTTCAAATCGTAGTATACGTTGTTTCTATTTGAAGCATCCATTGTTTCCAATTTAAGTATACCATATTTCCAACTGAAGTATACATTGTTTCCAATTGAAGGATGCAAATGAAGTATACAATATTTCCAAATGAAGTATACATTGTTTACAATTGAAGAATACATTGTTTTAGATTGAAGTGTACATTGTTTTCAATTGAAGTATACCATTTTTCTAATTGAAGTATACATTGTTTCCAATGGAAGTTTACATTATTCACAATTGAAGTATACATTTTTTACAATTGAAGTATACATTGTTTCCAATTGAAATATACAATGAATCCAAATGAAGTATACAATGTTTCCAATTGAAGTATACATTGTTTACAATTGAAGTATACATTGTTTCCAATTGAAGTATGCCATTTTTTCTAATTGAAGTGTACAATGTTTCCAATTGAAGTATAAATTGTTTACAATTGAAGTATACCTTTTTACAATTGAAGTATACAATGTTTCCAACTGAAGTATACAATGTTTCTAATTGAAATATTAAATGGTTTCAATTGAAGTATCAATGTTCCCAACTAAAGTGTACCATGTTTACAATTGAAATATACTATGATTCAAATTTAGATATACATTGTTTCCAAAAGAAGTATACAATTTTTTAACAGGAGTTACAGTTGCTGAAAAACTAACTTAACACAAATCCCATTGTTAAATGCTTCATGGTAACACAAGATGAAGAATATATAGTCTCTAACATTGTTCCAGTTTATTACGTATATTTCTCACATCGGGATAGTTTAATTTTCACATTTTAAAGTTCGAGGTTTATACAAAACTGAAATAAATATAACGATAAAGCCTGGTTTGCATAAATGAAGATATAAAGTAAGTGAGAAACGATGTTAAGTTGTTGAGATATGGACATAGAAATAAAAAGCTAATAAGTCAATCAACCGTCAAATAGAGGTCATGGTTACACTATCATGTACTTTTCTATATGTATACCAATCATACTATGTATGGCAAGTGTATGTGTTACAGTTGCTGAGATATGGGTAATTATGTACATTGTTTACAAAGTCACTGAACCATGATTTAAATTAAGTGAGAACCGAACCGTCAGTCTAAAAAGAACAATCCAAGGACAATGGCAACGTCGGAAAAACAAAAAAACGAAGACATAACATGGGCATGACACAGAAAAGAAAATGAAGACACGCACATATACAAAAATGAACAACACGGACCCAATAAAAACCATGGGTGAGATCAGGTGCACCGGTAGAGTAAGCATCTCCTGCTTCTTATAAGACACCCGCCGTGTTGAACATGTCAACTCCGGTAGTAAAGTCAAATCCGGTAGAGGAAAAACAAACTTTACTGGCAAAGAGAAAGATCTGTTGTCATCTGGGAAACAGATATCTCATAGCGGTCCACAAGATCGTGATGTCGACCGTAAAACTTCTGTAGTGATGACCTCAAGTTATGGGCAACATACCCTTGCTTAAGTAGCCTATTTGTAAGCAACCGAGCTCTATCAAGGTAGTCACTGTATCGACCACAGGCCCTTGAGTAGCGAATGAGTTGGGAGATGTAAACTCCGTATGCTGGTGCTTTTGGAATGTTGCTACAAAGAAAGGGAAAGTTGACTATTGGAAAAGTGAAGTCATCACGTTTGTCATATAGCCTAGTTTGTAGTGTACCTCTTTTGTCAATTTCAAGATGAAGGTCAAGGAACGAGGCTGATGTGGAAGTATCTGTAGTATCCTTAATTTCTAGCTCTTTTGGATAGATAAGATGAAGAAAATCACCAAAGCGAGGATTGTTTAGTGATAAAATATCATCTATATAACGGAAGCTGAAATTAAAGGACTGGGCCAGTTTTTTATCTTTATTTTGAAGAAGCCCTTGGATGAATTCAGCTTCATATGAGTGGAGAAATAGATCGGCTAAAAGAGGCGCACAGTTTGTGCCCATTGGAATTCCGATAGTCTGTTGAAAAACAAGTCCTCCAAACTGGACAAATATATTGTCGATCAGAAACTCTAACATTTTAATCACTTCTTCCTCTGTATATTTTTTCTGTGAATGTTGAGGTAAAATGACAAGTGTAAACTTGGCATATTTTTTTTATATGTAACAATAAATTAAATATGGTACCTCTATTCATTCTTGTATGTTCTGCCACTTCTGAAAAGATATAGCAAAAGAACAAATATGGTTGGCCTATGCATTGCAGTTGCTCAGAAATGAACCTCAAAGACTTGGATGTAGCGTTGTTCGACAATAGTAAAGAATTCTGCTCAAACCGGTGTTAGGGGCCGTCTTGAACTAACTATGAGTTATGAGCAATGCAATAAAACTAACTCCATGACTACAATCTATGACAATGCGTAATTTTGAAAGATGGGTCAAGGTTGCTCGCCGCTAAACTGTCGGCTAGCTAATAGAGCCTAGTCTGCTGGTAAAAAACACTGCCGCACTGCGGATGCAAAATCAGTATTTGGTCAAGAATCATCAAATATTTCAGTATCAGTGAGAGGCCAGTATGTATTAAAAATTTTCAGGTCACTAGATCTCAACGCTTATTGTTGAAGGCTTCATGGTGACTTCAAGATGAAGAACAACGACAAAAGCGTTTGATTTTTACCATGTATTTGTAGTGCATTTGTCTCATGTGCATTTACTCCATATCCTTTAATTCACAATTGATTATAAAAATATGTCTAAATTTTTACAGTCACTCAACCAAAGTCAATGGACAAGAGGCTGACTGCCATATCCCCATAGAAAACACCAATACACATAATAAAGTTTATCTAGAAATTATAGTTCCAGAGAAAATAATTTGCATGTGATACTATGAAGTTAATGAACCATAAAAAATGTCAAGGTCATCTGTAGGATGTGATGCTGGAAAGTTCATAACGACCAAACATGATCTCAACAAGTAGTTTAGTATAAGAATTATTAAGGTTTACAGCCCCACTACTGCCCCGTTGCAAAGAAATAACTATGTAACTCTTTCAGTGACTATCGTCGCAGTTTGGCCAAAAATACTTTCTTCAACATAATCAGCTCAGGCTTTTTTTAAATTTATACTGGTTTACTGTTTCTAGACGTGATAACAGATAGAAGTGGTTGCAGGCTAGCAAATAGTATAAAGAGTTTTTGGTAAAATATTTCCAGTGTCCATGCAATAGATCAATGCATATAGGAATAAACTATATCGATGCAAATCATATAGAACAAAAATGTTACTAGTGCATAATGACAGTTAAACAAAGTAAAAATGGTAAGGTAGGCCACAATTAAAAGGTAAAATTAAACAAAATATACAACTAAAAACAGCTAAAATAACCAAAACGGGTTGAAAGGAAAGTGTGCCCAACGTTTCGGCCAGTACGGCCTTCTTCTGGGGGCAACCGTGACAGAAAAATGGGAAAAGATGTAGAGGATACAAGAGAAGACTACTGACTAACGTGTAACGAAAATCACCTGTGACTGACTAACGTGTAACGAAAATCACCTGTGACTGACTAACGTGTAACGAAAATCAGCTGTAAAAATCATGCTTTATCTTGAACTTAATCAAAAAAGAAAACAAAACATTTGTATACCATACTGTGCAATTGTGTAATTTCAAATAAAGTGAAATCATAAAATGGACTGTTTCTTAACATTCATGCCAAAGGGTCGAACAGTCCCCAGGAAATGGATAATTTTTTTTTCAAGAAACTGTCGTTGTTTCTCACCCGCACTATTTTGTAAAAGGACACTACATGCATTTCACGTATGCTGTGGTTGGGTCGCCGAAAGTGGTCACCTACGGGGCAGTCTTTTCCATTGGTGACGCTCTGTTTATGTTCGTCAAAGCGATCACCAAATCTACGACAAGTCTCGCCCACATAGACCATCTGGCATGGTTTGCAACCAACAGCATACACTACGTTTTCAGAAGGGCATGTGAAACCATTTTTAGTTTGAAGACGTTAGCCGGTCCTACTACTTCATTTCTTTCCCAAGTAAAATTACAAGTCAGACAGCGAGATCGCTTACATTTTCTTGTGCCCTTGAATTTACAGGGAATTTGAGGAGAAGCGCTCTTGAAAGAGCTAGTGACAAGGTGCTGTTTTAGACTCTTCCCTTTTCTGAAGGCCGCAATCGGAGGCGAATCCTGGAAAACTGCTGACATGTGTTCGTCCTTGAGAACTGTGGATTTAAAGTTACGGATCAAAATGTTTCTGATGGCTTCGTTCTGAGGGTGGTATGTCAGAACCAACGGCACACGGTCGTCCGTATTTCTCACCCTCTTCTCCATAGCCTCAGATCTGGTCACTCGGGAAACTGAAATCATAGCTTGATCCAAAACTTTGCACAGTATACAAATGTTTTGTTTTCTTTTTGGGTTAAGTTCAAGATTAGGCATGATTTTTACAGGTGATTTTCGTTACACGTTAGTCAGTAGTTTTCTCTTGTATCCTCTACACCTTTTTCCATTTTTCTGTCCCGGTTGCCCCCAAAAGAAGGCCGTACTGGCCGAAACGTCGGGCACACTTTCCTGTCAACCCGTTTTGGTTATTTTAGCTGTTTTTTAGTTGTATATTTTGTTTAATTTTACCTTTAAATCGTGGCCTACCTTACCATTTGTACTTTGTTTATTTACATTAATTTGTGGCCATTGCACAACATATATTTTTATATTCTCATAATGACAGTTCACCATGTTGTCTCCTTGACATTTACCCCATTTCCTTTCTTTTTCATATTCGTCTTGTCCAGAATGAAACGAAAGACATTCGAACTCCAGCATAAAAGATACATTATGTTCAACAAGCAAATAACAGATCCACGAATATAACATTTGCCTCATTATACATGCAAAGTACCAAAGATCGTTACCATCTTGTAGCCTTTTTTGTCTTTTGAATTATCTAAGGATTACAGAAATCTGAAGCATCTCCTGCAATAATAAGTTCAGTTTCATTTCAGATTATGTTATAACATCAGTTCTACACTCAAAATTATCCAAGAACGTATTATAAAGATAAGACACTTCTCAAGAAAACTTAAGATTGTGACCAAAAATGAATAACAGTAAAATAAAGGCATCTTTTTCTGTCATTGAGTTTTACTTTTGATACATCTGTAATATTTGAAGAGAAGTATCTTTTACCACAAAACGGGTATCGACATCGAAAGAAGAGAAAGAACATTATTGTTCAGTAAGAAAGACTCTTCTAATATTTATGTCGTCCCAGACGTAGTCGGGACGACATATTGTTTTTGGTCCATTTCTTTGCTATTATTATTTTTCATTATTCTTTCTTTCTTCCAAGGATTTTTGTCCGCCTATTTTCTCAAAGATGCCTAGACAGAATTCATTCATACTTGGCACAAAGTTAGATCACCATTAGGAGATGTGTATGCACCGACAAAATTTTCAAAATGGCTGCCGTTTTCAAGATGGCCACCAAATTACGTCAAAATTGGCTGCCAGGGGTGACATCAGCTATAACTTGCAATTCAAAATCTAGTTCAACTTGCTCTGGTATCAGAAATAGTTATGCCACACGTTGGAAATCGGCTTACTCATAAATATTTTACAGAAAAAGAGGAAAAAACTTATTTTCCAACAACTGTTGCTACATTACAAATTTCTCGTGTGCTTGTGAAAATTTGTTTCGTCCTCTTGTACACTCAATGTGTCAGAGGTATAATGGAAGTTAATGTCTTGGTCTTTAGATTTAAAGATGAGACTTGCTGTAAATGGGGAGCTATGATGATTTATCAGAACTCCAGCCAACACAGGCAGGTAAAACATATGCTTATAAACAAATTAGAAAAAATATAAGGTCATGATAAAAGTTAAATGATTTTGATTGTCTATCAACAAATAATGTCTAATGTAGAAGTCTTGTTGTTTTCTATTCAGTGCTTTAATCTTATGGATATCCTTACTGAAGCTAGCTTACACTCTATATAAGGAGATATGTTCAAATGTGTAAATGCTTATCCTTCTAATTTCTAGTGAAAACAGAAATTTTTCTGAAAGCAAACAATTATATAGACTTGACAGAAATCAGTAGTGAAAACCTGTGTGATGTTGTGACTTAAACATTAAAAAATGAATTGTTCACAAGGCGGTCGTCTGGTTCTGAAATCAGAAAAATCTCGTATGGTTTGTCAATTTCTACTAACTTGTCTTCAAATTGGTCAGTTGGTTTAGTGATACCCGGCACTATCTATGCAAGTATTTCACACATAATGTTCTGAAACTCAATCTTAAGTGTAGGCAGACAGACTTCAACAGCATACAACTTGATTTATACGATCCAATTTCAATTTCAATGTTTTTTCTTCGTTTTATTTCATATTCAGTAAATCATTGCTAATGCGTTTAAATAGTGTCCAAATATGTATTCCCTATTTCGTATCATTCACCTTATATATATATACATCTATTTTTAGTAAACAACAAGGTGTTCTGCATGGGTGTTGGCAGATCCATCGCATCAAATATCGAAATCATTTGTTAAATTTGTCCAGAAGAACCATCGTTTCTGAGTTTTATATGATAACTAGTTCAACTGATGAAAGTATTCTGTGTCTTAAATCTGCACCTGTTGGTTTTTCCTGTTGTCTTTTGTTTGGACCCCTATTTTGTAATAAGAGGTGGGTGTCAGCAGTGGTCAGCCGCTATTGTTATTGCAGAATGTTTTTTGTGTAATGTTGGTCCAACACGATGTAAAATGAAATGCATTATAAAAATCTGCAAAAATAAAAGCGGCTGACCACTGATGACACCCTTCGCTTATTAAGAAATATAGGTCCAAACATCTAGCTTTTACCGTAAAAATCAGTATAATAAAATACTAAAAAAGAAAGAACAATGAAAAACGAACTGTGGAACTAAGCAACCAGCAATAACACAAAGTAACACAGTACAACAATGTAATACATATTCAACTGCAAATTGCATACTTAGCATTACTAAGACAATACTTCTTGTGGCTTTTGATTTTGTCAGTACTAAGATAGAACTCGGTATTTTATTCACAAAAAATAAAATGATTGGTGAAATATGTGTTTTTCGTCTATCAGTAACAATTATTAAGCTCCGAGTTAAAGTAAAATGTTGGAGCTAAATTTGGCCTATTTACATGGTTTGCCAAAAAATGTCACCAGTTTTCAGTGACAATTTTTTTTTACAAAAAAAAAATAAAATAAAATAAAAAATTTTTAAAAAATGTCACCAGTTTTCAGTGACATTTTTTGGGGCTAATTTGTATTTAATTTTGTCGGCTGCTATTGGCAATCATCGTAGCACCTTGATTGGAAAACTTAGTGTAGTGTTATGTTTTATAAAAGCACTGGGTTCTAATCCTGAACACTTGGTCAACTGAAATCAATCATACCTATGCACACTAGAACCTGATATCATTCTCAATTCATAACATTTAACAATGTTGGGGCTTTGTTGAATGCTATGTTTGTAATGTTTGTTTTTGTTGATGTTTCGTGTATTTGCTCCAATTTGACTTTACAATTGAAAGTACTCTAAATTTTAAACAGAGCACTTTTTCCCACGACTTTGCTTTTGATGATCTGAATACATCGGCAAACGAATACTGAAGCAAGAAAGTACGCTTACGCGTTTTGTAAGAGCTTTGGATCCTAATACTTAACACCTGAAAGTACTCCTACACCAAGTCCGAGGACTGTGCTTTTGTATAATTGAAGGTTTTCCTACGTTTTATCAGAAAACCAGGTCCTTATACTCCTCTTTCAAATAAATTAGTCAAAGTACACTACTACGTTTTCTTAGAGCACTGGATCCAAATTCTTCGTTATGAATGACCAGATGAAAGTACTTCAAATTTATAAGACTCCTGGTCCCAATCGTGAACTTTGGAAATGGCTTCCAAGATGTCTTAGTATTTTTTCTGTAAAACTCATCAGATTTCTTTTTATCTGTTTTTCGTTGACGTTCTCTATCAAATTTAATACATTTACTTTGGGGAGTGTTTTCGTATTGTTTTGATTTAATCTGCACTGTGAATACGGGCTATTTGCACAAACTACACATTTTAAGTAACTTTGGTATTAATTTATTTCTATGTTATTCTCTATTGCTTTCATACAAACTAACTAAATTACCCTTTTAAGGAGAATCTGTTGCTTCTGATTTAATTGTTTCGGAATGAATCTGCCTCTGTTTTTCAAGAACATGTACAGATATTTTTTTTTAATTCTAAATCGTCTTCTCCAGATTCTTCATTTAATCAAAAGGAGCAAATGCAATATATAATCTACATCTATATATGGTCTACAGAAGCATTTGGTCCTTCTTGTGCTTTATGAGACTACATGTGGCTACTCTTGATTTGTATAAAAGATTTGGTTGCGCCCATTGATGCTCCTCCAGTCCAACACTTCTCCAGATTAATTGCCTCAAGGGCGCTACTCATTATATTTTAAATGGATTTTTCTTATTTTTGTTGTGATGATTGCCTGATCCTGCATTTCTATTATAGAAATTCACTTTGATATCAAAATTCTAATCTTTCTTTTTGCCACTAAAGTTTGTTTTTCCTCTACCGAATTTGACTTTACTACTGGAGCTGACATGTTCAACACGGCGGGTGTCTAATAAGAAGCAGGAGATGCTTACCCTACCGGTGCACCTAATCTCACACATGTTTTTTTATTGGTTCCGTGTTGTTCATTTTTGTATATGTGCGTGTCTTCATTTTCTTTTCTGCGCCGTGCTCATGTTATGTCTTTGTTTCATTGTTTTTCCGACGTTGCCATTGTCCTTGGATTGTTCTTTTTAGACTGACGGTTCGGTTCTCTCTTACTTTATTGGAACCATCACTTGCTCCTTCTTTTAGTTTATCATTGGCGTCTGATGTCACTCTCAGATTTATATATATATTCTTTCAAACAGAAGCTTTTGAATTTTGCATAAGATAAAGGCCTATAAGGGACTTTTGAATCGTGTTCACTCCGGAAAAAATATAATATTATACGAAAAAATCAATATATCAATGCATTGAAGGGAGAATCACTTATAAAAGAACACTGTTATTGGTATTTGAGCCGACCGTTTCCACCTTCAATTACATGAGAGTTCTTATTTCGAAAGTCTCGTAATTTCTTTAGAAGATCCTGATCCTACTTTTCCGTTTTAATATGTAAATGACTTCTTTCTGGTTAATAGAAAGACTTGAATTACTCTTACAGTTGTTAAATAGGCAGGTGATGCCATGTTGGTTTACACGATATCTTAATCATATTCTCGGATTGATCTTGGTTTTCATACAGGCTCGTGATTATTCTATTTTTGTGTTTAACATAAAAGTCTGATACCATATCTGGTGTTTAAGAAGAGTTTGGTCCTTCTTTGAGTTTTTTTTTTACCGTCAATGGCATGTTATATGTTCTAAAGCTTTCAGTAGAATCACAATTTATTGTGTAAATTTGACTACTAAGTACTTTTTGGTCTTTGATGGTCTTTTTGGCATCATCATCATAAATCATAAATTAACATTGGTCAGTCCTGGTTTCTACATTAAGGTGTGCTCTTGTTTTATGTAAATAGATTTAAGAGTCCTGTACCTGTTGCTAACCTTGTGCTAAAAGCAAATCGTGATTTTCTTATGGCTTCTGTTTCTACTTTGGCGTTTCAGGTATAGTCTGACTTAATGTTGAAGGGTTGTGTGTACCAGACATCCATTTCAATCTGACTTTTGTGTTTGAATGTTAAGTAGTCTGGTCCTGCTAGCGATTTATAAATGAGAATCTCGTGTAATTATTGAAATTTATATAGCACGTTATCAACCTTTTGATTTTTTAAACTTTGAAATTTTATGGTTTCCGTTTTCTACCTTAAATTTCCCGAGTAGAACATAAAATGATGCTTGGTTAAGTCTTTTTGTTTATGATTCGATTTTAGTGGAATTGCTAACCTGTACATGGACAGAATTTCATGTACTAATTAAAATCGATTTTTATGCTCCTTTTCTAATTGCTAAACAATTTCGCTCATGGCATGTCTGATCTTTATTACTAATACGAACGAATGTCGTCCATGGTATGTTCCTCACTTCCCATTTGATCAGTATTGATCACCTTGTACTCACGACAATTTTTCCAATGAACTTCGCCGTGAGTGATATACATGTATACGCATCACTGCCATACGTGCATTATTATAATGGCTCTCTAACCTATTGCACCAGTGTTTTACACAACCTGTGTAGTACTGTCGTTCCGGTAATAATGCCATTTTGTCCACATAACAAAACTGTTGTCTCAAACACTTCTCTCCACCCATCATGTTGTCATTACAGAAATTACCGTAAGTTGACAAATCTATGCAGTTTATCTACGAAAGCAATGCGTGAAGATAATTATGCTCTTCCAAACCAACGTGCGGATAATACAGTTGGAGCCTATCATACCTTTTTGAAGCAGTAGGAAGAATGTAACATGCAAGATAACCGTGCTTTTCCAAAGCACTGATTGGTGTAGTTGATCATATCTTCCAAAGCAGTGTTGCAGATGTACCGCTTGAGTTAATTATACCCTTCCAAATGAGTATGTAACATTGGAAGTTACTCATGCCTTTACAGATTAGTTTGCGACGGAATACGTGACATTATCATGCGGTGTGAAAGGATGTGAGACATGAGTTGGTTATGTCCTTCTAAAGCAGTGAGACGGATGACACATGTGGACTTAATCCTGTCCCTTCATAGCAAAGTAACCATTCCAGAGCAGATGTAACACATTGGGTAAATCATGCTCTTTTCAATACAGTTTGGCGAATGTAACGCGTGGAGTTAACCGTGCCCTTCCAAAAGTCCAATGACATGTGACTGGTGAAACATGTGTAGTTAAGAATGCTCTTCAAAAAAGTGTGACGGATGTAACGCGTGGGGTTAACCATGCCCTTCCAGAAGTATTGTGACGGGTCTAAGTAGTGTAGTTAATCATGCTCTTCCATTAAGTGTGACAGATATAACACGAGAAGTTATTCATGTCCTTCCAAAGAAGCATGGCGGATATAACATGTAAAGTTATTCATGTCCTTCCAAAGCAGCATGGCGGATATAACATGTAAAGAGAAGTATGCAAGTTGTTTACTGTGATTTTCTAATGCAGTGTTCAAAGATATGATATATGAAGTTATTCATGCCCTTCCAGAGAAGTGGGCAAGATATTTATTGTGATTTTCCAATGAAGTATTCAAAGATGTGATATATGAAGGTGTTCATGCCCTTCCAGGGAAGTGGGCAAGATATTTACTGTGATTTTGCAATACAGTGTTCAAAGATGTGGTATATGAAGTTATGCATGCCCTTCCAGAGAAGTATGCAAGATGTTTACTGTGATTTTCTAATGCAGTGTTAAAAGATGTGATATATGAAGTTTTTCATCCCCGTCCAGAGAAGTGTGCAAGATGTTTAATAAGATTTTCTAATTCAGTGTTAAAATATGTGATATATGAAGTTATTCATGCCCTTCCAGAGAAGTGTGCAAGCCCGTCCAGAGAAGTGTGCAATATATTTACTGTGCTTTTCTAATGTACTGTTCAAAAATATGATATATGAAGTTATTCATGCCCTTCCAGAGAAGTCTGCAAGTTGTTTAATGTGATTTTCCAATGCAGTTTTCAAAGATGTGACATGTGAAGTTGTTCATGCCCGTCCAGAGAAGTCTGCAGATGTTTAATGTGATTTTCTAATGCAGTGTTAAAAGATGTGATATATGAAGTTATTCATGCCCTTCCAGAGAAGTGTGCAAGATGTTTAATGTGATTTTCCAATAAAGTGTTAAAAGATGTGATATTTGAAGTTATTCATGCCCTTCCAGAGAAATGTGCAGATGTTTAATATGATTTTCCAATGAAGTGTTAAAAGATGTGATATATGAAGTTATTCATGCCCTTCCAGAGAAGTGTGCAAGATGTTTATTGTGGTTTTCCAATGCAGTGTAAAAGATGTGATATATGAAGTTATTGTGGTTTTCCAATGCAGTGTAAAAGATGTGATATATGAAGTTATTCATGCCCTTCCAGGGAAGTCTGCAAGATGTTTATTGTGATTTTCCAATGCAGTGTAAAAGATGTGATATATGAAGTTATTCATGCCCTTCCAGGGAAGTCTGCAAGATGTTTATTGTGGTTTTCCAATGCAGTGTAAAAGATGTGATATATGAAGTTTTTCATGCCCTTCCAGGGAAGTCTGCAAGATGTTTATTGTGGTTTTCCAATGCAGTGTAAAAGATGTGATATATGAAGACATTCATGCCCTTCCAGGGAAGTCTGCAAGATGTTTATTGTGGTTTTCTAATGCAGTGTAAAAGATGTGATATATGAAGTTATTCATGCCCTTGCAGAGAAGTGTGCAAGATGTTTATTGTGGTTTTCTAATGCAGTGTTCAAAGATGTGGTATATGAAGTTATTCATGCCCTTCCAGAGAAGTCTGCAAGATGTTTATTGTGGTTTTCCAATGCAGTGTTAAAAGTGTGACATTGGAGTTTATCATGCCCTTCAAAAGCATTTGGTTATTCGTTTGCTTCTAACGCAGAATTACGGATTGAAAACGAAGAGTTAATTATGCCCTTTCAAAGCAATATGAAAGATGTTAAAAGTGTTAAACATCCCCAGCCAGGTGCATGGTGGATAGGAGAATGTCCAGTATATGCGGGCTAGTCAGGTCATATTATGAAAATCTAGCCGCGAACCATTGAAGACGAACTGTGTGGAGAAAATAAAAGTGACAACAAAAGTCCGAATCGATCAAAGGAAGAGACCAGTAAGGAAAATCCGTATAACATTCGACTGAATCAGGGGAACACAATCCGACACAGAACATTTTTGGCAAGCCGTCATATTCCCGACTTGGAACGGGCATTTTATAAATAAAATGATGGGTTAAACCAGGTTTATTGATGCATCAACCTCCCGCTTATATGACGACTAACTATAGCTTCTGTGTGCCCAGATTGTGTTAATTGTCAGGGCCATAATATTGTCAGGGCGCACTACACTATTTCAATACGCCAATGTTTGACAGACCTCGAAAATAGTACTATAAAAA
>MJUU01050967.1:158700-171085 GCA_002080025.1 Modiolus philippinarum | reverse complement strand
GGCCACTTATGAAGTTTGGGTGTCCAGTACAAACTAGGCAAATCATTAGATTTGTCATTGGTAGAAATGTTTAATGATTCCATAAACGATTTATGATTTGCCAGGATTTCATCTTTATCTATAATAATATTTTTGTATGTGGGGTTGCCTGAGCTATTTTCTACGCCAAGTTCATGTATTAGGCAATCATAGTAGTGCTTTTTGCGCACAAAAACAACATTGTTTGCGGCTTTGTCTGCTGGGACGACAACATACTTTTCGTGAAGGGATGAAAGACAAAATACAGCGTCACCGTCTTTGAAGATAGATTTGGGTGTATTCTGTACGCAGTTTTTCAATTTATGTATTCTGCGTAACACTAAAGACCGGATAGCTTTTACCCACTCTGACAATGTGTTGATGTCATCAACTTCAGATTCACGCTTGATCCAGGATCTGGCATATTCCTCAACTGCGTCCATAATGATCTTAAAATTATGATTCCAGTTGATACGTTGAGGTTCCCTGAACTTCGGGCCTTTTGAAATAATTTTCCTGAGACCATCGTGGTCAATGATATCCAGATTACCTGTAATAACGTGGCCAGAGGGTTGGTATATAAAAGGTGAACTGGAACAATCACACGTCAGAGGATTTTTAGAGTAAACTTCAATATCTAGGTCCTGCAATGCTTTTCTGTAATTAAAGATATGCTTTGCGATGGTGTTGGAGTAGCTGTAGGAAATAATGGGGACTGATTGATTATTGAAGTAGACAGGAATTTTCGATATTACTTGTTTGTGATTAAGTATATTGCTTAGATTAATAGCGTCAATACCTTTGTTCTTAAATGGTATATGTAAAAATTTCCTGTTGTTGTTATGTAATTCTTCAGTCCTGACAGGTTTAAAAAGTCTTAATTGTGCTACCTCACATATAATACTGCAGAGTCTATATTGTGGAGTCAGTGGATTAACTCCACTCTGAACAAGACTATAGTCTCGCAGTTTTTTTCAAGAACGACACAGGTAAGGAAAATAAAATTGTTCTGATATAATGGAGTCCAAGTGGATGTTGAAGGTTGGACAATAGATCTTGAAACATTTTCGACTGTGACCTACATTTAGCTGCCCTTTTTACATTTGGACGATGGTATGTCCTAGTGCCATGACTACGGATTGTTCTCTTGTTGGTATTGAACAAACGCATGACGTTGACTTCATTACATGCTGGACTAGATAAATTTCCCACTCCCTTAATGTTGTCATTACACCCGTATGGCATAGCAGTGCCTAGTTCTTTAATCCAGTAAAGTTCTCTGTCTGTCCTATATGGTGTACTAAGTACAGGACTATTAGTATGATGGTATATTTTTTCAATGAATCGCACCTTCATTGAAAGAGCAGGATCATGATCAGGTTGATTAAAATGGTTGTAAAGCATCCGATATTGTGGATCTTTATTATCATACCTGTGTTGGTTCATCCTGCTCCGAAGTGACTGACGAGTTTCACCAACATACAGAAGACCACATAGAGAGCATTCGATGCCATAAATGACATTTTTTGTTGAACAACCCAGGGGTTCATAAGATTTGGTAACGTATTTACGACCGGTTAATTCACGTTGGAAATCTGGAGAGATAAATAACATATTACACGTTTAACATCTAGTGTTTTTACCAGTTTTATGTCTACAAGTAGAAATATTTGGTGTCAGTTCATGTGTAGGTGGTTATAAGGCAATCAACAAGATTTACTCTACATGGTTTCAGTTTGACTGGTTTGTCCGAAAGTTTGAAATAGTAGTTACCTTCTTGCTGTAGGTAAGTCAAGTCGGTGGAATCCCGTAGGATGTTCTCCGGGACACATATATTATTGGTCACAGTGTTCCGTTCTGTGACCCTTTGGTAGGACCTTGGTAATCCGGTCGACGTCCCATCCGGCATGTTCTTTATTTCATTGTGATTCATGCAATATTAAATTAATAATGCTACTACGCAACGCAACGCTCCATGCAGTATGAAGACCCATCTATATTTTTCTACGGAGAGAAGCCTTCCAAGGCGGTAAAGAGGGCTAAAATTCCTGCCCCTACCCTTTTCTCCCGTTTTCCAGTGGCAATCAAAACTCGTTGTCCCTTCCACTTCTTTTACTTATAAATAACTAAATACCGAAATTACTGTGAATTTTGGTTCTGCATATGCGCATTTCGACAACTTATGTCTCTTCAGTGCAGATAAAGTCTAAACGTTTGGAAGACCATAAAGTCAAAGTTGTTAAAAAACTGATAGAGAACAAATTACCAAATATGATCTAAATAGAAAGCCAAAATCAGCTAAGGACAGAGCTTTACATGAGGGAGATACTCCTTAGGTTCAACAAAATTTACAAAAATTAGATATTGTAAGGTTCAAAATAGAATCGGCTTTTGGGTCAGCACCGAAGTACTGACTACTGGGCTGGTGAATATCCTCGGGGACTAACAGTCCACCAGCAGAGGCATCGACCCAGTGGTAACAAATAACTAAATACCGTTTAGTTAATCAATTGTTTGAATTGTTCTCGTCCTGATACAGTTGATATATTGCTCACCTGGCGTAAAAATCAAACTAGATGTGTAACACATGGATTTACCATGTCCTTCCAATGCAGTGTGATAAATGCAGCAAATGGAGTAAACCATGCCCTTCCAGAGGAAGTTCCTATCGTTGTCTACGTTTGTCTTTTGTTTTATACGTGTTTTTCTTGTGTAGTTCCCTTGCAGATTGTTGCATGTTATTATAATTTTCAGCCATTGAAGGTGTTTCCTGTTATCCATTTTTTAACATGTGTAACCTTTGGAGTCAATCATGCCCTTCTAGAGCAATGTGTCATTTGCAACACTCGCAGTTAATCATGATTTTCCAATTCATGGTTAAAATATGTGTTTATGGGCTTCTAAAGCAGGGAGATGTATGTAACGCGTTAGACTAATCACGTCTTTTGTTTTGGGTATTTGTTTATAGTGCCCACATCTCACTATTTTATAATGCCAAGTTATCTATTCTGAGCACTTGTTTATAGCGCCCATGCACATCTCGCTATTTTATAGTGTCAAGTTATTTATTCTGAGCACTTGTTTAAAGTGTCCACATCTCACCATTTGATAATGCAAAGTTTTCTTCCAATCGTTATTGTCCACTAACTTGAGACACTAGTGCTTTTGCCGGGCAACGGATCACAGCGATTGTAAGAACACTTTGCCAGTTATTCAGTGTATGTTTTTGACAATCCCGCATCCTTGAGAAAAAAGACATTGATGTAGATGTATTCGACATCTAGCGATGCATTCCGCCGGCTCAAACCGGTGCTCGGAGAGCCGTCTTGAACTTACTATGAGGTATTGGCAAAGCTCACTGTTGAATGCTTCATGGCGACTTCAAGATGAGGAACAAGCGTGATTCCATTGGTGGTTCTGCCATAAAATACCATGTGTAGAGAATTTGTCAAATATGCATTTGCTCCATTTCATTTCACTGCTTAATGGAGTTACTCTTATCCTTCTGAAGCAGTAGGACGCGTGTAACAAGTGTGAGCATAGGGTTGTGTAACGGGTTGAACATTGCCTTCCGGATCTAAATGATCCTCCTGACTTTGGTGGGGTTCACATTGCATGTTATAATGCTGTGCTTATTGTTTTGCCTGTCTGTATTCGTTCTATTTCTTTAGGCGATTGAGCGTCGAAATGTTTGCTTAGGTGTTTGCCTCGATATCATGAAAATCCAGCTTTTGTATGCATATATATTATTGAAAACTCCTTTTCTCCCTTTTCTGTATAATTGTCTCTTTTCTGTAATCATATGTATAGTCATATCGGTATTTTGGACCTCTAATCATGATGTCTTTGATTATGGATTCCGTTAATTGTTGCGATGTGTTCTGTGCAGTATTCGACTTCAAAGTAGGTGTTTTGGTAACGGACTTGCGGCATTGTGGTTTTATGATATATATGTATAAAGTCATGAATATATATCATTGTTACAGTCAGTTATATATATCGTCGTTATCAGTTTAACCCTGTTAAAACCACATGCTCTCCACTCTATAGGTATTTCCCTGTCACGTGACAAACTTAATCATGTTTAGATTTTCATATTGTGGCGAATTAGTGGAGTTTTCACTTTATTTACACTGAAAATAGCGCTGCACTTGGGAAGGTGTGTCTATTATAGGGAGTTTAAATCTCGGCATATAAAGAACAACCAAGTATAAATGTTTGTATAGGGGCAGAACGAACTTGGATCTTTTTTCCAATGATTATTAAAGAAAAGAATGGTTTATTTTTCACCTAATGGTAAATGATTCTGTGAGCTCTGCTGTACTGTATGTCAGATTGTCAAAATACAATTTATTTCGCACAATGTAACTTCATTGACAAACAGGACAATTATATTTCATAACAGCTGTGAATGGATTATTTAAACACTTTAGGTGAGCATCAAATTCATATTTTCTGCCTTATAAAATTATGTCAATTTTTCGCTTTATAAAACTGAATTCAAATTGTGTATTGTTGCAATAAATTAGGTTTCTAGTAACATGCAAGAACAATAGATTTAGACAATATTTTTTTAGAAACGGTAAAACACTTGTCATGTCAGGAGTTTTTATTGATGTATGTAATTGTTAGGAAATTAATATGGATGTCATGTTATAGAAACGAAAAAATATCTAATAGCAAGGATTTTTATCTTACGTGTAAAATCTGTGACATTTTATAAGACGTGCAATATTTGTTATGATAGTATTGTCATTTTTAGATAAACAATAACTGTGAGACATATTATTGGGATATAATCGTCCCTTAGAAAGGGGTATGAAATTTTATCTTAATTGATAAATATTGTACATTGACTGGTATGGCAGGTATGTAAAGATAAAGATCTTTGTTTATTTTGATCTTCATCACCATTCTTTGGCAGGTAAGTATTCAGGTGTGGGATATAGGTAGAATTAAGATTGTGTCAGGTTCCCTTACATTATTGGTTACCGCTATCGGTTCAAAAATATTTCTGAAGAAACTACAGCTTGATGTGTAATATTCTTGTTTTTGACTGAAATATTATGATGTCCAAAAAGCGTATGTCCATAGTTTTTTTCAATAATAATTTTCTTCGCTTGAATTCAAATTTACAGTAGTGAAGGAATGTCGAAAAATATGTCGTATTCATTTCATGACGTTTACAAACTTTTATTTTTCATTGCCAACTTTTACAAATTGACAGGTCCCGGCATTGATTTTGATAAAGTTACATGGTAGTTTTATAAATTAGCTTTAAATGATTTAATACTGCTATGAAAGGCGCTTTCTTTCATTTAAGGTAACGGTAGATGTTATCTCAGACCTGACCTTGCTCGTAAGCAGATATAAATCATAATTCCACCGCTGTCAAACTAGTCAATATTTATTTTAAATTTTGTCAAATTTCAGTCCAATAAAAACGACGTCCATTGCGTCATATCTGTCGAAGTAACTATATTTTTTATCATTGAAAGAAAACAAATTGAGTTGCCAATTCTTAGTGTTATGTTTTTTACATCAATCAACATTAAATTGAAAATGCTAATTCATATTTTTGTAAGCTAAAGCATTGAGAGATATGCACAAGATGGCACCCAAAATTTCCGACATTTTACACATTTTAACCTATTACAGGGTTGATGGCATTGTTACAATGGAGCATAATATAATAATGGAAAGAAATGCGACATGAAGCGCCCCCATTTCCATACAACATCTCCAAAAAAGAAAATCTTCTTGTATTTTAATGTTTAAAATATATATATATTTGTTCAGGCGAATGACTATTCAATTTAAAAACGGCAAGTTAAAAAATACAACAGAGAGCATCTATAATGACTGAAAATTCTAATCACGGGTCACAATGCGCCACAGCTCTCCACAACAAAATTACAAATTTTATGCAAACGTTAAAGGTACCGGCACTAGCAATATGATTATAAAACCGAATGTCCCGAGTTCCTATCGTTTGTCGTTTGTCTTATTTGTTTTTCCTGTGTAGTTCCCTGGCAGGTTATAGCATTCAATTGTAATTTTCAGCCATTATGGATGTTTCCTGTTATCCATTTTATTATATTTGGGACGCCCAAACATCCCTTTCCCTAAAAACTATGACAAGGTGACTATCTCGGAGAGAAAGGGATGAGGCGAAACGTAATTTTAAAAAATGAATCGATGAGTGTTTGTCGCTAAGCCACTTGAATTACCTGTTGGTAAAACACTGTCGCGCTATGGAAGAAAAAAAAATCAAAATTTCCCGTAAGGTTTGATAACTTGCATTTCCGTAGAAATTTGTAGTCCGTGTAAATTTTTCCCATCATCGGAACTTAAAGCTTATTTAACGGATTCAAGAAGAACATCCCGCCGATGGCCCCTAAATAATGCAAAATTCTTTTATTAAGTTTTGTTTGAATTATCTGGTGTTTTATTTTTTTTGTGTGAAGAACAGACGACAGACAACCTAGTATCGGGAGGACAGATGGTAGTGTCCTTATAGTATAGATATTACTGTACACAAACATGTTTGATATGATCACTGCCTTAATGAATTAGAATATATTACAGACATAACATTAGTGACATATATTGTTCATTTAGAACATATTATCAACATGTTATTTACCAAATGACATGTTCCACTTCATGTTAGTGTAAAAAAGTGGTAGTCTTTAAGATAAAGAAACAAGTGTATGTCAGATTTCATTATATTTCTCTCTGACGCTACTGGATGCAGAATTAATTACCGAATATGAAAAACAAAATTGTGATAGACCAGAGACGTATAATTACATCTAAAACTCATAAACACAAGACAAAAATATAATGTTTAAGCCATGACAGTAAGATGCCCTTTCGGGAATCAACATGAGTAAATTATTAAAACTATTATAACCCATCGAGCAGTCCGATACACTGCAGTATAATAGGTTTTTGACCTATTTCACCTTGGATGGGACTTTAGCCCTCCCAACTCTTGTATGAAAAGAGAGATACTATAGTTTTTAATCGGATAGTATGTCTTGTACATACAGGGACATATAAAAAGATATATCCCCTAGTACTTAACAAAGTACCTCTGATAGTGATACAATACATTTTTTAAATTAAGGATATTTATGATAAATCTTTAAATTATGTTAAATAAAGGATTCCTTAATAAATGATTATATGGGATATCAATTATTTTATTTAGGGAAAATATTTTTTTTTACAAATCTCATGAACTGTGAAAAATTATCAGATTTGAGCTCTAATGCCATTTTGGAAAATAAAATGTTCATTTAATGAACAGCAGGGTCACCATTTATCTCCTTGGAGGTATATATGAAATTGCAACATAGGTGAACACATTTTAGTTTTTAGATTAAATTATCACATCATAATATTTAGTATTGATGATTAATCATAATTGACCTGTCATTTGTTGCGAATTGTTCAAACACTGTGTCACCTGATTAGGATGTGTGCTTACCGAAATGACATTCCGCCCCGCTGGGCCTGTACTATTTTTAACAATTTTAGCAGCGAATTCGTTGATAATGAAATAAGATTTGTAGCACACAACTTGCAGTAAGACACCGAGTGCAGCATTGGGATTTAAGTTCAGATATAAGCAGGTATTTAAATACTTATTGTTATTTCTGTAAATAATTTTGGAACTTTCGAAGTTGATTTTGTTCAAGGAATCCTTTAATGTTTCCTTATAAACTTAGGTCGTGTTTTCAATTTGTTTTATTTTAATTCGTTTAAATTAAATTTTTCAAATAAAACCATCTTATTTAATTTACCCATTCCTGAGTTAACTGATTTATCTATGTAGTGCCAGGTTATGTAGGAACGTAAAATCCCAATCTACACAAACAAGGACACGGGGTCGCACCCTGGAGTACAGTTATTTAACATCTACCTTACAGCTTTATCGGAGTTCGTGTTAGAACCGTAAAATAACCACACAAAATAAGCATGTTGTATTTGGTGACAAATTTCACAGCAAAAACCTTAATCCAATTTTCACATCAAAATATGATATGATCTATACTCGCTAAACCCCAAGAAACCTTTGTTTTGTTTGTCATATTTCTTATTCTTTGTTATTTATGTAAAGTACTCCATTATGAAGATTAATGGTGATTTTGTGTTTTGTCCTATATGTAAAAGTTAAGTGTATTTTCTCGATAGCACAACATTTTTATTAAAGTTCGCAGATTTTGTTTATCCTGTTTGATTCATGTCCCAATAAATATTGAATAGTTATTAAAAATAATTGAAAAGTTAATAACAATGTAACTGTGTTTAACCGTTCAATAAATACTTTGTTCTCGTGTAAACACAGGATAAAAGCCGATCGGAAAATTTATGTGCGGAGATCAACGTATACTCAATGAATTTCCAATAATTTACGGATTTGTGACTTTAAATGTTCGTTGATACTTATGAATGATCAAGAAAATGGAAGTATGATAACTTTTCCTGGCCGCCATTGAGGAGCTACTCACATAAATTCAGATTGCGGTAGTTTTATGTTTCCATAATACTTAGATAGTCAATTATCACTTTATTTATTGGAATTTTATCACTTCAGTTATATGTACATATATATTGGAAAAGGAGACTCTTTAATAACTTTACAAAATAGCTGTTAACCAAAATATTACACACATGTCCGTCGGGGTCATCTCGATTTGACACATCGCTTTGCAACTTCAGTCATGAAGGAGAAAATATCTTTGCATCGAAAAAAATTGCAGTAACAAGATATTGGTATTGAAAACCTGATTTGAAACAACCAAAAAGAATGAAACAGAAAATCAACAGAGCAGCTCCCTTTTTAATATCCTCCCAATTAGGCGGAATTCTGGCATAAAATCACCACTTTAATTTGTTAACATGAAAAGACATCCTCGCACATAACTACACTACAGATACAGAACTTCTTTGAGACCAGATCAGTCGATTATGGATTGTAAAAATGTTTTTGTTTATTGGTATTTTGATATATAGCGATCTATTTTTATAATTATATATTTTATGTATTTTGCCCGAAGTAATACACGCGTGGTGTAGCGGTGCCTTTTCGATATTTTTTTGTTTCTAAGACCTTGACAGTTATCAATAGTCCGGTGATGATTATGATTGATGAAGGCTTTGAACTTTTGTATTTTGTATGGATTTAACTTTCTTTTGTTTGTACACCACCATTATAAAAAAACGATAGATTTTGAGCTTTGTTATTTGGAAAGTAACAATTGGACTAAACGAACTGCATGTGCACGCGCACGCTGTCTGTTTGGTAGGTTATTTGTAAAATCCCTTATATGCATTCCTTGTCTACTGAAGGGGACCTCATGCACTTGTTTTCATGGTTTTTTTTCCCAGAGAGAAAATAACAATTTATTTGGATTTATAAGTCATTGGACAAGGCAGATTTTTTACATAGATTTATTATTTTTGTGCTTTATACAAGTGAAAAAACAGTCCCTCATCTTCCTCTCAAAATCAAATGATCAATGCATAACTCCCCGATTTTGCAGAGAATATAAAACTTCTTAATATTTGTCTTCAAATTTAATAAGTGTCTTAATAATACCTTGAAAATTTATTTTTTAAAATACACTGGCATAATATGTACATTTTTCAGTTTAAATAATTTTTATTCAATCAGCTTTGCATAAAACTGGTAATTAACAGGATCATTTACCTGTCACAGAGAGGCCACTTACATCCATTATCATTTGATCTTCATAGTTTTTTTCTCAAAACACATCCAATGATCTGCTTGATCAATGAATTGTGTGTCTGAGTCTTTATGCACATTGTCAACATTTAACATTTCAGTGGTGAACCCCGCTAATTCTTTTTCCCAATACAGAAGTGACTTGCGATTATGTATTGCGATGGATTTTTTAAATCTTTTTATTGTGGAAGATGTTCGGTTATTGAGTCACCATCTGAATGTTTTTGATCGAATGTAGTTGTGTTTAGGGGTAAACAGCGATACATTTTTGCCTTGGTTTTTCCTCGTCACTTTGACATGTTTTTAATTTTACTTTCAACATGAAAGCCTTTGTACACAGGATTAAAATTTGAGATACATTGAAATGAAGCATATTTGTGAAGCTTCGAGAGAGAAAATTATGTACTCCAGTTAATCAATAGTACATTGAAGAATTGTTATGCATCCATCAAAAGGCAGAATTTTCTTTCAGTGTCATGTGCTGAATTAAATGGAAAAATCTAATCCGGCTTTTATAGAAAATATTTGACGTGAGTGTCAAATTTAGTATATATTAGAGGCGGTTTCAAATTTATTTTATACGCTGCGAGTGGAAAGTGCTATTGTAGGATAACTTAATGAGATTTTATAGTTTAAAAGTTGGTAAAAATTAGCTAACTTGTTATGATGAAGTGTGCTAATAGGAAAAGTTCTCAAAAATTAAAGTACTTGACGTAATGACAAAGTGATAGTCTTAATTCAGGGTTGTATTAAGTATAAAATGAATTAATCATTTAAGTAATACAAGATATTTGTTCAAAGGTAAGTGGTCTTATTTTTCATTTTCACTCCTAAGGAAATTTTTGTGTCAAAATCCGGTTGTTTTTTATATTTGGTTGTTAAAAATGATTGTTTCTTAAACTTTCTAAGTTTTGGTACAAAAATAAAATCAATATACTAACAATTAAGTAATAATATTTGAGAAATTTTGCAAATGGTAAAAATATCAATCTGCAATACTTTTATTAAATAAAAAAAGATGAAAAATTTCAAATTAAAATTACTTTTGTGTTGAAAGGGAAGAATTTTTTTCCCTTGTTTTGTAATCTTAAGAGATTTGGCTGGAATTGTATGGGCGCTAAAAAACTAACCATTATCAAATTATCTCTAGAGAAAGGAGTTGATTTTTTATCGATTCACTGATTGACAGATTCACTCCAATCTTGAAGAATCTTGGCTTTGTGTGTAGAATATTTTATTCCAACCCTCAGATTGTAGCATGGTGATGATATATTCCTTACAACATTTGTTTGTAGTTTGTATGTTTACCCTCAATAAGCATAAACCATGAAGAAGTAAAAAAAAAGTTAGATTTTTTTAAAGCAAATTTCTTGACAGTGATTATTTGGATTTGTTTCTTCAACTGTAGGTATCAATCAGAGATTTATCTTTTTGTTGAAAACATGTTATGTTTAACTTGACTTCTTGTATGTTTGTTTTTTATATTTTGACATTTCAGATTAAATCTAGATTCTGTATATTTCATTTTTGTTTACATATTATATTGATGGACCATTATTCATTGCTAATAGAAAGTTATGTAATACAGAGGGAAGTGGAAAGAACTTGCACTTTTTAATGCATGTTATTTTAATCACATAAAAATAGACTCAAGATTATTTCTTATTGGTTTTGTCAAGTTTGCTTGTTTAACAAAAAATGGAAGTCAGTTAAAATATAGCCAAAAAAGAACATTAATGAAAGTAAGCACAAAAGTACTTCTTATATATAACTGAATATGAGTTACCCAACACCACTTTTTTAAGTTCTCAAATGGATACCACCTGGTTATACAGAGTAGTCGCACAAGTTGATTTATCTAAGACAGAAATGTTGTACCCATAACAATTATTCTGCTAAAATTAGGAAAATGTTTTTTTTATGACACCTGAAATTTTATTAATGGTGGAACTTATTTTTTCTATTTTCAGATAAATTGTAATTGAAAAAAAAAAGATGAAGATTTTGGTTTTGATTTCAATTTTATCAAGTTGTACAGCATATGGTAAGTAAAACATATATCTCTCTGCCTTAAAACTTGTACAATACATAAAAACAATTCCAGAATACAATTAAAATATAGATAAAAATTAGAACCATAATGAGATAAACACACGCTTAAACCTAATATTTCCTGATCTATAAGGCAGGAATATTGCTGAAAGTGTCGGGACACCAGAAAAAGAGTACAATTAAAAAAAGATCTTTCTTTGTGACAGATAACAAAAAATGCACTTTTTGCCTATGGCACTGCAAAATACACAGCCAACTCATGGACTGGACTCACACTCCAAGTGAACGAAAAAGATCAGATTGCAACAGTTAAAGAAAACTACCTTGTTTACTAAAATAACAGAAATAAACACTAGTATTTGAAGCAAGTTTAGATTGCTTCCAAACTTCTTGGTAGGTAGACCTTGCATACTGGAAATACAAGTAAATTGTACCCTATGATCATGGTTAATTTAATGTTTGCGCTGAAGTCTAAGTTACAAGTATGCTTGAATAGAATTCATGTTACATAACAGAAATTAACGGTTTTATTGATGGTAATTATCAGGAATCTTGAGT
>MJUU01050967.1:145821-158672 GCA_002080025.1 Modiolus philippinarum | reverse complement strand
CCCCCCCCCCACCTTGCTTCTCTCCCCCCTATATATTGTTGATTGAGAAAATTGTGAAATAGTTATTTAACATCTATTTGAATGGATCCAGTTTGATTATTTTAAATTTGAATGAGACCGATATAGTTATATATCAGTATCAGAATCATGTGCAGTAGATATTACAATATCATAGAAAACATTTTGATAAAATATACAGAGACTCCATTTGTAACATGGCACAGATAAAGTATTATGGTAAGCCCTACGGGATGTTGATTAAAGCCATAATCTTTCTGTCGTTTCTTTCCAATATTAATATTTTTTCTGACCTAGAAAATAAATTCCACTGTTCTCTGTCTGCTCCAGCTGGCTGTTGTGTAGTTTTATTTGTGTAAGGAATTTTAGTTTCTACCAAAGCAAAGTTAGCTTGGGGAGATGTCTTGACATAAAAATTTTCTGAACAGTGTGAAGTCTTAATTTTCTTTGGGTATTGAATTAGGTTATTTCCCTTTGTATGAGTTATCTCCCATTTGTTGTGACAATTGTGTAGGGCTTTTAAGGTAAATGGTTAAAACCATCATGTTTAGTTCAACATGTTAGAAGTTTATCATTGATACAACAGTTCTGAATAGTCCTTCCTGAGAAAGCTGAAAAATATCAACAGATTCATAAATGGGAGATAACTTTTAAGCTTAAAAGATTTTGGTCCCTAGTTGGTAAGAAGAAAAAAAAAACAACTAAAAGTTTTCTAAGTTGGTTTGAAGACTAAAATATTATACAAACATGTAAATACTTTATATGGTACAGAATTTATTGCACACTCAGTATATTTCAACCATGCCTCATCTGTTAGTGAGGGTCCGATAAAGGGGTAGGGCGGGTGGGCAAGTCTGGACCATCATGTATGAAAATTGAAGAAAAAAATGGCTTAGTTCTTGATGTAGATATGTTTAATGTTGGATTTTTTGTGCAAATTTATATGCAAAAGTAATATGGAATTAATGTACAAACCTTGACCAACATTATCTGTCGGGCTGATTAAAAAATTGAAACGTAAATATTAAAGAGGCACAATTTTTATGCAAAAAAGGGGAAAAACTAAAAGTAAAGGCAAAAGAACAATAGACATAAAACTACAAAAATTACAGATGATACATGGACAGCTGGTGATATACCAAACCTATATGACTGTACTATTGTTTTGAAATTTGTTACAAGTACAGAGCAGAGGTCCTTAAAACAAGAACATGCTTTCTAGTACAATTTTGTCACGATTAAATATAAAGAGGATAAAATTCTGTGGTATATATAGGAATGGTTAATGATGGTTCGTAATCAAGAATTAAGAAGATAGTTGATGTATATTTCAGGTGTATCTTACTGTTTTCTAATAGGTTTATTGTGTTTATACTAGCTAGTATATTAGTGTATGGGGAAGCCATTTTACAGTTGGTTTCTCTCACTAGAAAAATGTTAGCAAGGAGTTGGAGCATCACAAACGCAATGTAAACAATTAAAGATGGCTTGTTTGAAGTGGAATTTCCTAAATGAACAAAATGTTTCTTGTCTCTCAAAACCATCTGGTTTGCTTAGGAAACTGAGTCTTAATTAAACTACAGTCATACTGCTGAAAGATTGAAATATGAATTTAATTTTTCAATTAAATACTAATTAATCCTGTTATGGGTGTAAAATCTAAGTTGTCAACATATCACATGATGTAATTAGGATTTGCTAGTAGTTATTTATTTATGTAAATCAACATCTTGCTTCGTAAAAACACCCAGATCATGCAGTTCTCATCCATGTTATATCTCTGTGTATGACTACCAGGTCTTTGCTCTAGACAAATTGTGGCAGTTTTAATTAAAACTAATAAACATCGTGTACAAAACACATGTAACTATGAAAATAAGATAATCTAGGACATTAAAATGAAACCTTTTTTTGTCCCACGTGAAAACAAAATTGATATAGCTAAATTTTGTATACATTTTGAATAATTTCTGAGAAAAATAGTACCCTTTTACATGAAATACTAGAAATTGAAAAATGGATGACATGAATTTGACCTTGAACCTTCATTAAAGCATGGTCATGAAGCAGATCTTTGAACCTAAACATTAGTATGAGTATGAATATTTTACTTGATAAAATAAATTAAATAAATAATTATTTCCTCAATTAACAGATTAAAAGTCTTAATTAGCATCAAATGAATCAGTATAGTGCAGGTTCAGTATCCCTTATATTTCAACGGTTTATTTCAGTTAATTTTGAAAATGTAGATAGGAGCACAAATTGAAGGGGAAATCACATAAACCTACAGAAAAAAGTTTTTAAAGGCCTATAAATGTATTTTTGTTGTAGCCAAGTGTAGAGGGTATTTTATTACAATATTTTCTCCTCTACCAGTATTATATTGAGCTTTTAGCAGGCCTGTTAAGTTAATTATTTTTAATTTTCAACATGTGTAGCTTTTGACATGCACTTGATTTACAGTTGAGAAAATTCATGAGATGTTTGGCATGTGCATGGCTGAAAAGATGACACTTATTTTGTGCTGAGAAACCAAACTGATCCCAGACAACTAAAATAAAAAGATACAAATTCTTTAGTTAAAATCCATAATGCTGAAACACTTTAACAGAATTGTATCTTAAGCTTGGAAGACTTCAAATAAATTGAATAGAATAACTAATGAAAATAAAGGATAGAGCTCTTGATCACTCGCAATTTCTCATACAGATTTCCTAACAAAGAGACAATCGTAATCTGCATGTAAAACTGATCAAATCAGTGCTCACATTAATCTTTCTTCTATTTTTTTGTGACAAACCAGCGTAATGTTTATGATTTAGATTGTTTGTTCTTAACAATCGAATTCTGCAATCAGAATATTTTTAATTAAAAAATGTCTGCCACTTTCATCTTTTTTATCATCTTAATGCTTTGTGAAATTTTTTTTTCAGAAAGTTCTTAAAATTTTTGTTTTCATAAGGAATTAAAAAGCTGATTTATTTTGGTTAGCTTAATGAATAAAAACCTGAGATTCTCATCCATGTTTTGAAAAACTTAAGACAGGATGGATATTTAATGTTTTTATTTATTTAACAAGTTATGGTTGAAAATGTACACTTTAGAGTTTAAAGGAAATGACAAAAAAAAAATTAGCCAAAAAAAAAAATCCAAAATATATGAATTTTTTGATAGGATGAATAAACTGGGTAGAGGTGGGGGGAGAATTTTTTTTATCCAGGATTTCTTTTCAGTTGCATAGAGAAAATAATTAAGAGAGCATATAAATTTACATTTCACTATCCTAATTAGACAGTAAGTTGAATTGTATCTATCTTGTTAGCGAGCCCATCATCCCATATCATTATATCATAATTATCTCTTATCATGTTTTATTGATATAAAAGTAAGTAGCCCTTTCTCATAAAGTATTGGAGGTGCATTATACTGAAGCCTATAGCACTAAAAAGTCATTGAATATCCTTATAATTGCCTTCACTTAAAATCTTGTGGTGCCAAAAGTTAAGCTCTGGTTGTAGATATATACCATCTGGTTGTTAGGTACTGTGGAGTTTACTAAACAAAAGTAGACATAGATGTAGCTATTACTGGTAAAACTACTTCATTAATCATGATTTAAGCTTATTCTAATAGATTTTATACTGTTTATAATGACCCTCAACCTCACAAGATGCTATTTCTTGATCATTTTAACTTTCAGTAAGGGGAGTTCATCTAATTTCTCATACAGCAAACTTGTTTATACAAGATGAAACAAATAAGTGATTTTTTGCTGTAAAATTCCCTGCCAGATCATTCATTCCTCAAATGTTTGGAAATTTTTCTTTTTGAGTAGGAAACAGTGACTGAGCTTCAGTTTAAAAATGCTGACAGTTAAACCATTTGAACATAGGCTCAATTTTTCATAAAACACATTAGGAGCCCACGCCCAGTTTGTGGAAAAATTGACCAAAAATTAAGTTGCCTTTTTTCAAGCTACAAATGTATTTTCAAAAGACCTCACATATCCCCCTCATTTACAAAATTAATTTGAGAAATTTATGACATTTTACATTATAAGAACACCTGCTAGACAAAATAAAATTCAACATTTTTCAGTAAAATTTATGTAAATGGACTTTGCTCAGCAAATTGGCTCTATGTATTCTCCCAGTATTATAGCTCGTGGTGGTGTTTTTCATATTTAAGTTATGTTTACTGTCCTGACTAGTCTGAACTGCAATTAATTAAGTTCTTTTTGAAGTTTACACAATATGACAGCCATGGGGAAATGTCATTGATGACTCAGTAGAGGATCAAGTCTTTTACATACCTCATTTAATATACATGACAATAATAAATGGACACCATGTTTTTCTACCTATTGGCACTACTTGACATATTTTTAAAAACTTTTTAGGCCTTGAGGTATAAGATGACATCTTGCATTTGGATTTTTTTTTTTTTTTGCATATTCAGATTTTGAAAATCTTTTATTTTTTAGCAGATTTGGATTACCCTTTTGTGTAGCAAAAAATACCATTTGCCCAAAATAAAATTTTAAGAAAGTTTGCTTGCCATTCTCCTGACTACCCAGAAAACAATAGGAAAAAGCAAGAATACCAATAAAATACATTGTAAAATAAATTTTCCCAAATCTACCTACCCACTTCAAAAATGACCAACAAGAGAAGGACAAAAAACATATTGTTAATCATGGCCTTATATTTACCAAAATATTTTTTTTTGAATGAACCCCTGTCAACACATTTTTGCAATGATGGAAACATTTTGGATAAAAAACATAACTAAATTTACAATAAAGAAGATTACATCAAGACATGTGCATTTCATGCTTCGTATATTTCATCAGCTTTAAGGAAACAGGTGCCTTTTCAGCACAGAGTCTACCAAACAAATGTTTTGTTTATTTTTATCAATTAGTTCTGTGGCAGTATTTCAAGCTGACTTTTACCCAGACAAGATGAATAACTTGGTTAACTCCCTAAACAGGTGCTCTGTGTATTACATCACAGAAATTGGGCAGGACTGTATTGTACATAAGTCCCTTGGGCTTTCTTTTCTAAGAGGCATGGTACAGCTTTTCAATGATAAATGATATGACACCCATTTTGTCCTGTTTAAAAGAGATATTGAGAAAATTTCTGATGAAATTTACAGATTATATATTGGCCTGTGGATTTATTAGGACATAAGCAATAGTAGCCATAAATTTTAAATTTTTGTTTTTTGGAATTCTTTACTTTTTGATTTTTCATTATTTATTTTTGAATTTATTTTTATAGTGATACTTCTGTCGAAAAACATACTGAAATATATTTAGTTTATTTCTTTTATTTTGATTATTAGGATATGATTTATTTACACAATTAAAAAATAATGATATATGTTGTTTTTGGAAGGGGTGGTATAAAATTACTATATTTTTTGGACAAAATTATCTGTGTTTGATAAGAATTGGATGTTTGAATAAAATTTATCGGGACATCTTTGCCACCTGTACAAACAGACGGAGGATAATAAGATAAAATATATATTGGTAGCAGAAAGAAACAGGCGTAAGGTGATGAATCGTTGACAGATATTGGCATCGGAAGCCATTATATTAATGAGGAAAACAATAATGAGCAAGGTCTACAAAAAATGTTGACAACTTTTACGATTCCAAAAAAGTTTTAGTAATGATTTGGCATGTGCTGTTTTATAGTTTCAGACATTTTTCTTCCATTGTTAACATTTCAGGGAATATTTTGGGGATTTTTATTATTCTGATTTTATCAAACTGTGATCTTTGTCCTTGTTGGAGCATTGTTACCCCTCATTTTCCTCAGTTTTTTGTAATTCTTGGAGGATTATGGCAAAAAAGGGGACAACCTTTTTTCAAAGACTGGTTGTGCCAATGCATTTCTTGTCAAATATGGACTTCAGAATTTTAAATCCTCACTAGTCTTTTCCAGTCACTTGGGTGATGGAACAGTATAACATCCAGCTGCAAGAAGTCTATTTTTTTTATTCGTTTTAGATATCTTGATGTTTATATTACTAATGCCAATGTCCCCAGTGTATAGAATAAATAATTAATATATTTTCTGATTAATCTGACCTATATTGAAGTGTCAGATTGTGAATACACATTGTACCTGGGAAAATTAAGCCTGATTAAATTATTTTTTATTCAAACTTTGATTGATGCATTCGAGTAAGGTTATACAATATCAAATTTATATGTAAATTGACCAAAGCTCTCTTGACAAGAAAAAACAATTTACTTGCCGACTGGGAACTATGAAGTAAATTTGACTACATTACAGCTTTATTATAAAAAATATGATTGATTTTAGTAGAAGTTGGCTATTAGATAGTTTGAGTTTCTCCTTTTGAAAGTATAAGTTTACATCAATAATTTATATATCTACCTAATTAATTAATATTATAAGATTTACTATTTGGTAAATGTCCACAAAAAATAATTTATTCAAGCCAAATGAAGGGATATGGAGGGAAACATTTGACAGAATAAAGCAAAGGAATGGTACAAAATGTATGTGTTTGTTGTTGTTCTTCATCCTGCATTTACTAATGATGGCTTAAGCAAATCAAAATTGTCTCAGGAAACACTTTTATTAAATATTTTTTGTGCTGAAAAATTTATGCTTGATCTTATAGGACAGTAATTTTGCACCAGTCTTTGGTATAATTTGTTAAACAACTGTATGAGTAAATTAAGTATAGTACAGATTTACTTGGAAGTGCCTTTTAATACATCAGATAATTTGCACCCTACCATGGTAATTTAACATTCTGTTTGATCCCAGTATTATTTATGACTTAAACCTTTTATATCTAATAAAACTTATTGAAAGTAAAGTAACAAGACACAGTGTTAAATCAGACCAGTTCATAGCCATGCTTAAATCTTAGATCAAAATATCAGTAAAGTAACAAGACACAGTGTTAAATCAGACCAGTTTCACAGCCATGCATAAATCTAAGATCAAAATATCAGTAAAGTAACAAGACACAGTGTTAAATCAGACCAGTTTCATAGCCATGCTTAAATCTTAGATCAAAATATCAGTAAAGTAACAAGACACAGTGTTAAATCAGACCAGTTTCATAGCCATGCTTAAACCTTAGATCAAAATATCAGTAAAGTAACAAGACACAGTGTTAAATCAGACCAGTTTCATAGCCATGCTTAAATATTAGATCAAAATATCAGTAAATAAGGAACTAATATTGGCTTTTTTTGGTTTTCTTTAATTATTTTGCTACATGAAAAGAGTGCAATTGTCAGTTTTTCAAATTCATCCATTAGGAATATTACCATAGTGATTACCTGTGAAAATGCAGCACCCCTTTCATGCCTGTCCTTACATGGATCGATATCTCACAACAGTAGTACCCATCCTCGAAAAAAGGGGTTCAAACTTGGTTCCAGAAATAGGAGGGGTGTAGTTGATTTTTCCACTTTTTGTTAATTTTGCATAGATTTTTTTTCCACTTTTTGCATATTTTGTTAATTTTTGCCTAAATTCTTTTTCTAAATATTCCCAGGTTTTCCAGATGGGGATGGGGGTCTAACCCCTATATTTCCCTCTTGATATACTAGACATAAAGAAATGAATTGTAGAATTTCCATCAACTTTTATTCTGTAAAAGTTGTCATTTTCGTCAATAGGATGTCTGTACTATGGTACCATTTTAGAAAATGATATTTGAAGGTAATCCATGATTTTTGTACAATGGACTTTAGATTGTGCCAAATTATTGTCATTTATCAAATTAGTATTTATTAAAGAAATATTACACCCTAGTGCTGTAATTTCATTCTTAATTTAATATAGGGAGATATCATCCATTAGAAAACTATACCTCTGGGAGTGCTTCAATAGATTATAGACTTCAGATGAATTTATCATCTGTTTATAAATTTGATTATTTTTCAATATTATAAAAAAAAAAAACGATCTTTTTAATATGTAATTGTCAGTCGGTTTAATACAACATTCATACATCATTGTACATGAATTATGATCCCGAAAAAGAAAAAAAAATATGACATTTTAAACGGATTAAATAGTAATTAGTGGGAGGTTTATTAATATTTGTACCAATATAAAACTAGTACCCTTATAATACACATGATATATTGTATGTAAAGCCTGTCATTTTTACACTTCTTTCCAAAGTACAGCATACAAAAACATAGCTTTTATTGGAAAATTACCCCCAAAATTATCACTTATTTTGTCAAAGACTGTAGTGAGAATGGAGAAGTGGAAACTTAAACAAGCATTAACTTTTGGAAGGTAATAACTTTCTTCAGATTGAGTTTGCTGTGATTTTTTTGTTGCTCAATTTTTTTTATATATGTATGTATGTTGTGTATACTCCAGTTTCTAAGCAATCGTTAGATATTTAGTCTAGCTTCTGATTTAATGATTTTCATTTCACTCGGCCATAAAGTAAAATAAAACCAGTGTTTAATTTGTATAACAAAACATATAATTTGCTTACATCATGGTGGTCCGAGGCTCTAAGCATGTCACATGACAGTCACTCCCCTACCCAAATTATCCGAAACATGAGACCTTTAATCCTTCTGCTTCGGAGCACCTAAGTCATAAGAATTACAGCAGTAAGTTGTGAAGTGGCGTCTCTCTCTAATTAGCTCCACCTTGACCGAATTTTCTTAAACCTAATCAAGATGGACTATTTTGACAATACAAATTTATTTTTTTTGGAAATTTGATAAAATTACATTCATAATTAATACTAAAAACTTTTAAGACCAATTCAAAAAATCATATTGTGTAAGCATGATTTCAAACCAATAGCAATGCACATGCAGCAATTACTTTGTATGATATCATAAGCCTAATAAGCCACACAATACAGAAGATATACCATTTTGTGAGCTGTAGGCAATGAAGTTACAATCTCATAATTATCGTAAGCTAGCAGTAAACTTCTACCATGTCATAAGCACAATGAGCATCACCGCAACAAACTTTCACTTTACCCTAAGCCTAATAATGAAGCAACAAGTCAATGAAGGCATACCATATTGTTAGCTTTGAGCTAAAGAGCAAAAAGCTCATACAAGATTTTGAGCTTTGAGCTAACCAGTAACAACCCATACCATAACAGAAATACCTGAACACCAAAATTGAAACTTGAAAAGCCACAGAGTAACAAACTCATACCATATTGCACTTTGAGATGTACAGTAACAAATTGGTACCACATTATGAGCAGTCACCTACACAACAGCATACTCATACTAACTTATGCCAGGAAAATTATAAGCTTTGAGAAACACAAACACATTATATAAGCACCCCTGAAAATGTTTATAATATTCATAGAATTAAGGAATGATATTCTAGAAATTATGCACCTGCTTTTTAAATTTTGATCTTTTGTGTTTATTTTTAGGTCCTCCTACGTTGACAAAGCAGTACAAATCACGACAAGTTGTGGATGTCAAGACAACCAAAAAACTTCTGTGTCCTGTGGAAGCAAATCCTCCAGCGCTGAATCAGTGGTACAAAAATGGAAATGACGTGAATGAAATTTGGGATAAATTTAAAATTTTGTCAGATGGATCATTACGTATTTCTGATATAACTATGGAAGACGCAGGACGATATACATGCAAGGCTGTAAATGGATTTGGTCACCTTGATGTTGAATATCACTTGATTGTAAAAGGTAAGAAGTCAAAACAAAACAGTCTCTTCTGTCTAAACAAACTCGTTACCAAACAATACAATTCCATCTAGTCCAAGATATACCCATTACCCATTAAAACAATTCATCCCTTCAAAGATATACCCATTACCTATTTGCCCCTGCTCCCCTTAAAAACCTAGGGACAAGTGGCAATATCATGCAGTTTTGATATCTTTCTTTGCATGAAACCATTTCAAAGAGCTAGTAAACTGCACCTCAAATGCATTCAAATATGATTAAATAAAAAGTTACTGTAAACCGGGAAATTTTCGCGCCGTCTATATTTCGCGGTAAATTGACAGAATTTTAGTTCACGCAGTTTTGAATTTGCACTGCCAAATTGTTGAGCATTGACTTCAATAGTAGACAAGTATATTCGCGCTGTTTTATTTTCGCGCTGCCATTCCAAATGCGAAAATCGCGAAAATAAAACTGCCGCGAAAATTTCCCCGTTTACAGTAATATGACAAACAAAGTGCACTCGTGATATTGGCCCAATTTAAGGACACACGAAGTGGTCATGAAAAATTCTCTGTTAATGATCCTTGACTTTTGTTAATTCTGATCATAATTGCTGATGCTTATATCACTTGATTAACATTTCATGCTCATTTTCCTAATTGATGTTGGGTTAAAACACTTCATTCTATCATTGTACAATATCTGAAGCATGGATGAATGAAATGTGTCTTTTTTACAATAAATCTCCCGAGAATTTAATATTTGCTGACTTCACTTAAGGGTGACTGCAATTACCAAGTAAAATCAATATTGGAGAAAGACCGATTATTTCTAATTATCCCAAAGTGATAATCTTCTTCATGTCCAGGAATAAAAATGGCTTTTAGAGACATAAAATCGACTGGAATTGCAGAATATTGGTAATTATACCAGGTGAATTTCCTACCAGTATGACAAATATCCTTACAAGATAACCAACAAATCGTACTGTGAGAGACAATTCTATTGCAATTACCATTTTGGTCACCACAAAGACTGCAAATAAAGCTTAAAAGATGTAAATTTGAATGAATATTGACGAGTTGATCAACTCTGTCTTTTGTGATTCACCACATAATGTGTATACTTTTAAAACCTCTTGAGGAAAAGGTGTTTGAACAAGTGTTTTGTTTAGAAATTTGATTTGATTTCTTTTTTTCGACATACCCTTTTTTTTTTATCAGAAACTTGATTTATGACTTTTAAGAGGGGTTTTCTTGACATAATCCATTACTTAAGGAAAATGATACATATTTATTGTCTGTGCTTGGCTGAAAAAATGGGGGGGTGGAAAGGTTCTTTGTAAACATGAAAGAAAGTAAGGTTGATTTTCGTTAATTGTAAGTAAGGTCTTTAATTTCTTATAAATCATTACCAACAAAAATCATTGAAAATTAACCGAGGTTGATTTTTTTCCCAGTGACTACACAATGGATTATGACATAGGGAGACCTAATGCCAACTCTGGCAATTAATCTTCATGTTCCAGAAAACCTTAGTCATTCTTATAAACAGTAGCTGTAAAATTTATAACAGGACTACTATTTCCTTTACTAATTTAAAAATTCTTTCAGGTGAGCGCTGACAAGTTTGAAAACTCTAGACATGACAATATAAAATCATGGCGATCATAAAACAGTCACTGACAATTCACTCAAAATCTGTTGCATAAGAAAATCTCTATTTTTCCAAACTATAAAATTTATTATAAAACTGATAAAAATCTTTCAATCTTCAAATCTATTTAAAGGTTGCTTTGTGAAACAAGATAAGATAATTTAAAATGTAAAAAAATCCATTTTAAATTTATTACCTCTTAACGCTATTTAAATTAGGGTTAAAGATGGGCATATTGTATTTCAGTTTAAAGAAAGAAAAAACGACATTTGACAGGGCTTAAGTTAAATTTAATTGATAGGTTTTTGTAATGATGATCTCTTTAGTAAATTTGGTAGGAGTAACTGGCCATTTTGTGACCTTGGATGAACTTTTTACTAACTATTTGTTCTCTTAGAATGGCTAAGGTCAACCATTTAACTGTTATTACTATTTTATGACTGTGGATGATTTATATTTCCATCACTGTTGGGTCAATTAGGGTGATGCTGTTTGTTTACATTTTGTAATATAAGGAGAAGCTTCAAATCTTGAGCTCCTTGCATGGTAAAATCCTTATTTCATGTACTATAAAGAAACTACAGTTAGTCAATAGAAAAGGAAAGAAAGCAGATTTTGTACTAAAAAAGCTGAAGGCCTTAAAAAAGTTAGGGAGACTTGAGAGGTAAATGGAGCAGGTGCTCTAACTTGTAAAAATGACTGCACATCAACCACAAGCACTGGATTTGATCCAGACTTAATGTAAGAGGGGTTTCTAGAAAAAAAGGGAGGGTCTCAGATATTTTTTTGCCAATTTTTTGTGTCAATTCTTATCCTCACTTTTCTTTTTACAAAAAGGGGGGGTTCCAACATCCCCCAAAAAACCCTCTGGATCCAACAATGCACAAATAAGGTTATATGAAGTACATCAACCTCCGTTGTACCTGTAACCTAATTCTACTGTTGTTAAGTTATTATCAGTCAGAGTTTAAAGGTGACACCCTTTGTTTTTAAGTGACGATTGATAAAGCTGTCATATTTAAATAAATAAATGATTTTATGGGATGGCTCCTCTTACAACTTATAATAATACAATAGTTATTGTGAAGGTCAACCCAAAGGGCAAAATAACTCAAAATTCCATATATTTGACAAAATGTCAAAAACACATTTTTACAAATGCAAGGACTTTATACGTCCTTGACAAATGTCAAAAAATTAGAAATAAAAAATTTGATATTTAAAATTTAGTACAATTTGTATTGTTTTTAAAATGTCAGACTTGATAATAAAAACCAGGCAAAGTAATCTACAGTAGCAGACAGATTGAATGTTTTCGTTTTAGGCCAAAATAAAAAAAAATAAAAAATCCTAGGTTTTTATCCTTTTCCACCCCTTGTCTTTTTTCAGCAGTGCAGATTGAATCAAAACATTGAATGTTTTTGGCCTTTATACCAGTACAATATGCATTCCCTTATCTAATAGGTGAAGGGTCA
>MJUU01050967.1:132811-145775 GCA_002080025.1 Modiolus philippinarum | reverse complement strand
CCCCCCCCCCCCCTTTTTTCCCTTCCACACACACTTTCACACACTTCAAAATCTAAAACCACAAAGTTCATTTGGTGTGAAAAAAACATGAGTAGTACTAATCTTTAACACAATTGGTCAGTTGTGACATTTGTAAAAGACTTTTATCAAAACTATAATTCTTTCTTAAATTTTAATTGAAATATGATATAAATTTTCCCAGTAAAAATCCTGTAGGTCTATTTGTATGCATGTTTTCCTCATGGGAACACCTGGAACTTTTGTTTTGGTGGCTGTGTTTTAATTGAATCAAAATTATGCACCAACTTGACACAGAAGTTCGTGAATCTACTCTATTTATTGGTGTAAAGCTGTTTGAATATTGTGAATGAACAAGTCCTAATACCACGGCTTAGTGAATCTACCGTAACACACCTCAAATTGCGGTAGGAGAGTAGTATTGAAGTCCTTCATTCTTCTGGAAAATATAAACGGTCGCCATTGAAATAAGATGTTGTGGTCTACACTCTCAGCAGACAGAATTCAGTTCATAATCCTTGAATAAAGGAGAGAGTTTAAAAGAAAAATTAACTTCCCGTGAATCCAGGGGTGTATTAATTGAAGATCGAATATCATTTCGTATTTCAATGAAAAGGACGGTGTGCCTTTGCATTTGTTGCATTTAGTCGAAAAATAACATGCTATTTATAGGATCATTTAAAACTTTCTAAATATATTTGAACAAAAATACTTTGAAGGGGAAAAATGTAAATTTAAAGAAAAGATTTGGCTTAAATATTTTTCTTGCATTGTTATGTGTGTGGTAATATAGAATTGTAATGAAGTTTGATTGTTATTTGTAAACATACAATATTATTTGGTAGGATTTAAATTTAATCGATTGAAACTGGTGACATGTTTAAAATGTTCATTCATGACAGCTGCTATTGCCTCAGTGCAGTTTTTTTGTTTTAATGCTAAATAGTAATTTTTACAAAGAATGACAAAAATTGACGTAGAAAAATAAGAATTTTGGCTTGGGAAAGTTGAAACAGCTACTAATCACACAACTCACAATTTTATAGACTTGAGTTCTCTCATTCAGATTTCAAAGTTCTCCATTATACAATGTTAAAAAAACAAACAAACACACACAAATGTACAAAATTTTATTAGTAATTGAACTATATAGGGAAATACACAGATAAAATCACACAGCTGTGTACTGTTTTTTAGATGATGGATGTGTATTCATTTAATTGTTGGAACAGTTTATGAATTAGTCATCTTTTGGTTACACAACAAAATTCTCAAACATGAAACCTTGTTAAGAGCTCTTACATAGGTTGGAACCCTTAGGTTAAATACAGATGGCCAAAAACCAAGTCCTTTAAACATGAAACTTTAAGGGGAGACAATTTGATCAAGTTCTCATTGTCAGATGACACATAATGTAGGTTACACAACAATACATTAGCCTTGTTATCAACTCTTGAAAATGTCTATTAAATTAAGTTGGAACCCCCAAGTTAAGATACAGATGGTCATAAATGAAAGTCATATAAATTGTCCTTTTTAAAGGGAGACAATTTGATCACGTGGTGGTTGTCAGATGACTCGAAATTATGGGAACAGTTTATTAAAACAAAAAAATGAATGAATTATTTTTGAGAGGAGTCTCTAAATTTTCATCAGGGATTTAGGGGGAGTACAAAAGTATGACATTAAACAATCATACTGCACCTATAAAAGATAGCATTTACGAGGGTAATATGGGGGATGTACATGAACATATTGAAAATGAAAATGTCAATTCATAATAAATGAGATTTTAAAATTTGGCTCACACATTTAATTTTTGTAAATTTATGGTGAAACAAGGCAGCACTTGAAACAAGTAGCAAATAAATTGCATGAAAATAACCTGGTTACCCTCTCTTGTTAAGTGATTTCTGATGTATTTTTTTAAAATATCTCAATCCAAATTTACATAACTTGGTAGAAAACAAGAGTTATTTGTCTAGGAATACTTTGATTGGGTTGAATAAGCAAAGAACATGTAAAAAACTGCTACTTGTAATTCTGAAAAAAACTTTGAGTGATATTCTCGGTATTTTACTGTCTATTGTGGAAAACAAACTTTCTTATCTGTAGTAAAAGGCATAACAAAAAAAATAATTAGGTGTTAAATAAAAAGATGTGAAATTGTGAATTGTCCAGACTAGTAAATGTTTTCAATGTCAATATTTGAACTTTGACCCATTCAGACATAGGTAAACTTTTGAAGACCTAGATCAGATATGGGAAATGGTCATTTTGTTCGGTTTATACAAATACATTTACTTTGGAATTTATTTTTCTTTAGTCCTCGATATCAATCTTTAGGAACAACAAAACTTCTCGGAGCAATTTAAATACAATGGATAGTGGTGTATTGCAATTGTACTCTCAATTCTATAGTGGTAATGGAAAATAAACAAGTGAAGAAAAGGAGCTGGCATTTCAAAGGATTCTCTTGTAGTGTTTTCAATGCAAGGTTGTAAAAATAAATACATGAATGTTCAATTAAAATGGCAGGGCTAATCATAATAAGATTAAATATAAGGTAGTAGGTTCATGTTTTCATAAATAATATTATTGTACTGAAATTTCAGTAACTCCATTAAAATTCTGGCTAGAAAATTAATATAATCTTTGTAGGTATGTCATGGCTTGTCTTGTTTTTATAATCAATTTTGATCAATCTCGGCTTCTGGTTTTTGGTACATGGTGCCAGATTCAGACAGAAAGAAAAACAGTAGTCATTTTCTTTTCATTTGTCAGTGTAGAGTTGTCAAAATTAGAAAATTTAAATCCAAAGTTTCATATTTCTCTGATTTGAAGTGTTTATATATGTATTATAATGGGGAAACTTGACAATACTATAGGTTCTTAAATATCAGACTTGAAAATTGAGTTTTTGACATTTATTTAAAATTTAAGAACCCTCAGGCAAGAAATATATTGAGGTGACTGCATTATGATGGAACTATTTCGAGCAAATATGTTTTAAGTGATTATTTATGTGGCACTTAATTTTTGCTTTATTCATGGTCATTTTTCCCCAAAAAATTTCATATGGCAAGTAAAAGTTTTATATGAGACTTTTACCCACCTACCCCTCCCCCACACATAAAATGCACAAACAAGACAAATCAACTGCCTGCTTTATTCAATGTTTCATAGAGACTTAATACCTGTTTATTACACAGTAATGAGATTTTGAAATAATTTGTTTCTGTGTAGTAGTGGTCAGCTGACAGCCGACCCTATCTGTTTAGACGTTAATATAACCAGACATATTTATAGACTGACTAATGATAAAATGACAGGGTATTATTACATGGGACATCAGTCTAAATCAATGGTCTGTCCATCATATACTGACCAGACATGATGTTAGCCATTGTCCACTCAGGGATGACCAGGGTACTGTTACCAATCACATAATGAGAGAAGGTCTGTTGATTCTAGGGAAAATTTTCTGATTTAAATGGAATTTTATATCAGATGAGGCACTCTAATGGGGATTTTTATAAACACAGAAAAATATAGTACATGTATTGATACTTGTACCACATTTTTCATAATAATTGCCAGAGGCACTGATCGTACCTGTAAAATATTTGAACAAAACCATCTTCTCAGAGGCTACAGATATCATAACTATAATTAATATTTTAATGTTGTTGCAGAATGAAGGACTATAAGTATCCCTTAAACTGTTAAAAGTCATTTTAAAAGATCCACATTTAAACTTTAAAAAAAGAAAAAAAACTTGGAATGAATTTCCATTGTAAACACAATGTAATATCCATGTACCTGTAACAGTTGAGATTGAAGTACCCAAAAAAGATTCTTAACCACTAGATAAAGTTTTTTGTTTACATATAAAATATCTATGTATCTAGAGATAATATATTGTAATACCTCTATCAATCTTTATCATACCTGTAGCATGTTTATTACCTGTGTAATCTCTGTAATTACAAATGGCAATTAGCTTTAATTAAGGTAATATACCTGTTAATATCACCTTGATGTGGGAAAATGATCCAACAATTAATCGCTTTAGTTATCAGTATTGGCAGGGTAACATTGATTTTTATCGCATGGTGTGATGATATTGGAATGATTACATCTTTGGGACACAAATTCTCCATAATTTATAACAATTCATTGGTGAAACATTTCACACCTTTATGATTATTGTGGCATGTTTGTACTTTGCGGAGCAGAAAATATTGTGAAAAAATGCTTTGTACACTGACGAAACATTTCAGAAGTTGATAATTGACTAAGTTTGATGATGAGTTTTTGAAAGAGCTATTGATCAAGGCAGCATACATATGAAAATTTAACCAATTTGTAGAACTCTCTCTGTGAACTCGTACTATACCATAATAAAAGTGAATTTTGAAGTTAACGGGTTGAAATGTCCATTAAGAATAATTTTAAACTTGCAAGGTTGTAGATTTGTCTTTTTATCATCCATTCAGTTAAAGTCAAAGGTCAGGAGGAAAAGCAATCCTTATGCATGCATGATGTGATAAAGGTCAAGGTTAAGATGTAAAACTGGTTTGGGGGATTCCAATTTGAAGAGATTCCACTATTAACTGGTGTTCCTCGTCTTAAATCATACAATTTAAGCAGGCAAACTACAATGCTGCACAACAATAGAAAGGCTTTTACCATTACCAATAAATGTTTTGTCCAGTTTAAAACCAAAATTTACCAATTTTTTTTTTAGAAACATTGCAGAGAAATCAATTTTGTAACTCATATTTCAAAATTGGTGAGGAATTTATTTGACATACATTTCTTCCAGACTTCAAAAATTAAAAATTCAAAACCCTGTTTTATTACCTTCATTTTAAGGCAATTGACAATACCACCATTTATATACAAGCTATATAATGTAATGATGCCTTTCATAGAAGTTGACCTTTGTATAAAATTGATTAATTATCTGTATGATAGGTCTGCTATCCTAATGTAATGGTATATGTTATTATGGTAGCAAGTTAAAATCTATCTGATTTCATCGCCATTAAATCTGGTAAAAAGTGTGTGCATTTAGATTTTAATCGGAGAGATCTTGTGCATCTGGAATCAAGTTGCATCCACAGTTATATTGTAAATATGTATAAAAAAAGAAAATATTAAGGAACAAAAGCAGGTTTTTTAGTCATATGTAAATGTAGGGGAAAAGTTCTCTTTTGAATATATAAAAACTTTAGACCCAATCAAAATAAAAAGCAGGAACACAGAATTAACTTAAAAACCTAATGAAAACTTTTTAGAGACCACAGTTCAGAAAACAATCCTGAAATTTATGACTCTGTATAGCATATTTTTATTTTGGACTTTTCCTGTTGTTAAAAGAGTCATGAATTTCAGGACTATTCAGAAAAAATACCATTTTTGTATTTAAGACAGTTCTAACAGAGTAGCAGAAAAGTCATCATTTAAAATAGTCCATAGGCCCTCAATCTGTTAAGACTGCAGGTCTGTCTGGTAAATTGAACCTTGCAGGGCTGGTCCATGGATAAAATATATCCTCTGTTCTACCATTAGAACCTTTTTAGCGATAGTTTATGGACATATTTTGCTTATACTTAGATATGTTCATGTGTACAAGATGAATACCAATTTTTATAAGATTTTCAGGTCATACTTGTCATGTATATATGTCTGTCGCCTTTATACTGACGTATCCACTAAGGTACAAGTAGACAATACAAGGAAAAATGTCAACATAATTATACTATTATCAAATTAAAAAGTAGGACAAATAACTAACTACATGTAAATATAAAGAAAAACAGAAGTTTCCCCAAAACATAAGAAAAGATTTCGTCTGTACTAAATTTATAAAGGAGGTTAACAGAAATTCTGTATTTTGAATGTCCAAAAATTTTTATAAGGCAATGTTTGATCTTCTAGCATAAAAAATAATGTTGTGACCCTTACTTGACTGATTCAGTCCTTTAGTTCATTGACCTCTGAACTAGGGAACTACCCAATGTAATTTATGTCTTCTTTTGTTTTCCACTTTCCATGACAAACAATTGAGCTGTAAACAGTATTGAGAATTTAACCTTCCATCGAAGTTACTTTTTCCTACCCAGTTTGTGGTTGCTGGTGACCACACAACAAGAGATTAAGTTTTTTAATATAGGATTGTTGAATATTTCTTTACAAAAGCTTCTAATATAACAAGAATATATCATTTTATTTTTATTCGACTTTCTAAACAGCTTGCATGCCATGATGTATTCTATCATTGACAGTGTGACAGTTATAGTGACATTCGGTAGTTTAAACCATCTGCTTCGGTAATTTCAAACTTTAATTTTTTTTATAAAAGTTTACCATATTTATCATTATAACATGTAGATAACCCACCTGTTTAGTCGTTAGGCCTTTGATAGATTCACAGGTATTCAGTAAAAAAGTTTCTGAATGTATATATTTTTTTCCCAGTATGGCAATGATTAAAAAGTTGCAGTCTATTTTGATCCTTTTGTGTTTGAAGTTAAAAAAGAAGTTTATTTTTTGTTGTTCTGTTTGAAATAGATTAAGACAGGAGGATTTTTGCTACATTTTAGGAATATTTCCGACAAGGTAAAATGTTGTCAACCAAAAAATGTTGTAACAGCCATAACAAATTTATTCAAGTCCAAAGTTCAGTATGCTTCATTTTCTTGTTGAACTTCAATCTTTTGTTTTATTAGATGAGTTTTCTTTCCTGAAAATCTAATAACTTCTTATTTTTGTTGCAATTTCTTTAACCCCTATCAGATCTATAAGGGTTGTCACAGAAAAATTTGGATTTTACTCATAAATGTAAAATAATATGGGTTTTGAGTGCTCCACAGCTTGCTGACGCTTCTGATAAATTTTGGCAGTGCTCACCAGCTTGAAGCTACAGTTGTTTTATGACAGTTTGAATTGACAGAGTTACCTCCCTGTGCAAATGTTGAGGTTTTGACATAAAGTAATGTTTGTGACCAATTAGCCTTACTGATAAAGTAGCATTAATGCATCACTGCCTGGTAAAAATATATAATATTGACCAAACAAAATGAGTTTTTTACACGACATTGTCCCATACATTTTGTTATGTAGACATGAACAATGCAAGTTTCACTACTTATAGAATGAAATATAGACATGGATGTATAATATACTAACAGAAAGTTACCTATTTATTCTTGGCTAAGCATATAGGCGTCAGTGACAGAGGCTTAATGAATTTTAGCTAAATGTAAAAAAAAAGATTAATGGGTTTGGTTTTTTTTATTCCTTGACATGTTAAGATGCTTTCAGAACTGTACAGATTTTAAAATTCAACTACCAAGGGGAAAATTAAGAAACTGAAAACAGATTGGGGGATAAATGTATATAAAAATGGATTATATGTTAATGTTACTGATTCTGAAGTGTATGTATGCATTACCAAATGATATCATAGCCTTGAGTGTACAAGCTGTGCTAATCGGGGGTCCACAATGCCTTTACACTGACTTCAATGTAAGGTCATACAATACACTAAAAGACATATTTTGAGAATCAGTGGATGTTCCTGGTATACAGATGTATACAGATCTAGACAGTAATCTGCCTGTCTCACTGACAGCAAGTCATTCTGTCTTTTAAGTTAAATTTAGACATGTCAGCCTTCATGTCTAGGTATGATGTTACACAGTCACTCACGTCAAAAATTTTGTTTTCAACTTTTTTTTTTTTGAAAATCATGTTATATTTAAATTTTCAAGTCTTTCATTGTTTGCAATAAATGAATGAAAATTAAGACCATAAATATATTATAACATTCATTTCATGAAATCATAAGTAAGCCCTGATAATAAATTTGCAAGGTGTTGAACTTATAATGTAGCTATAATTGAACACAGGTTATTTTTGTTTTTAACATTGCAAAAACTCCAACTGAATACAACACGGTACAATGTCAGTTTTTTACCTTTTAATTAGTTTTTGCCTTCTCTTAAAATGTTTCTTTCTATGAAATATGCATCTTATATTTAGTTCTCAGTATGCCTCTACGTTTATCACTTAAATTCTGGGAGGGAGAATACATTAGTTGGAATACCACGTTGCAATCGTCTCATTAGCGGTACTGTTGTAATCATTTACTTATCTGCTGAACTCTAAAACAAAGGTCCCCTTCAGGAACAATTAAGTTATCATATATTATCCAGACTTATATTTAATGAGGCAGGTTGAATCATATTTAAGATAGCAAATGTTTTACATTATATTTTAACATTCAAATGTAATAAATGAGAATAAAGTGTACTTGTTTTATACATATTTTTAAATGAAAATTGATGTTTTTTTTTATTTTGAATTTTGAAAATAAGCAGAGGCGCTGTTTTAACTTGAATTGAAATAAATGTAGGTTTTATATAAGCCAGTTCCTAGTATTCATATATCTTATGCAAAATTACAACATTACATCAATAGACACTTATGGAAGTTATGTCCGTTTATTTCTTAATCAAAGGACTGCTTGTATTTACTAAGATTGATATTTAGTTTTATACTAGTAACCTTCAGAAGACAAAGGCAAAACATTTTTTATGCTCCCATAAAGAAACGTAGTTTTAACCCCAGTCCACCTATCTGTCCATCCATCGGTCTTTTTGTCTATCTGTATGAATAAAAAACAAATGCGTTTAGCAGGGTCTTATATGTGTCTTTCCAACACAAATATCTTTTGGGGGTATGTCATCCTCTAGTTTAAATAACATCTTTCTGAACGTTCCTGTATTTTTATTTTCAGATGATTCTACAGGAATGGTAAAACAAGATGATAATTTATATCCTAAGACGGACAATGAGGATCTGAGTAAAGCAGGAGGTATGGTTGGTACTAGATATATGTAGGGAGATAAAAATCGGATACACAATATTTAAGGGATCTTTCAACACTCGCTGATTGGAAAATTTAATGGCAAAAAGGACAAAACATCTTGAAATATTTGATGTTACAATGTTCATTATACAGATCAGATATATTTAGGGTTAACAATTCTATTTTTGGTATTAACAATGGATATTTAAGATGATATTAAGTGATATAAGTGAACATTTCCCCTGTAGCATGCGACTTTGTCATCTACTTCAAGACAAGTGTTAGACAATTTAAGTAGGTGTGTCTGGGGAAAGTTCCAAAAAGTTTTTTTACCAATTGGTTTCAGTTTTAAATCATTACAAGGAAAAATAGCAGTTTATATATGTTTTGTATCAATTGATTAAAACACATACATCCAAATGTATTTGTAGTAGATTATTTTGTGAACTTGAAACAAAATCTCCATTATGAAATAATTCAATCATTGGTGTCTTTTCATCAGTTCTTATGAATGGGATTAATTTTCATTTTCATTTTTCACTGCAAATGAAAATTATTTTGATTTCATTCAAATAACATAATACAGAAGTAATCATATAATTTTAGAAATAGAGGTCCATCGTGTTGATTTTTTAATATACTTAAAAGTAATTATAATGTGAATCTTTATTGTTTCGTTGTGTTTTAAAGCTTTCTCTGTGCAAAGCATTTTTTCTCTATTTTCTAGCAAATTTAGCCAATGCCTGACTGGTGTGATAAAAATATTTCTCATCTCTAGAGAGAAAACAACTCACGAGAAATTTCCCGCCTTGTTTTTAAACATTTGCAAAATTTATTTAACTCGATATGGGAAATTTCATAATCAACTTAGTTCTTGTTGTAGAAACTGTATTGACCAAATGATAATTATTTCAATTGACATTGTTTTTAACTTTTACTTATTTTTGTTCATTGTTTTCTTTCTAGCTGCACCACAGTTTGTTCATCTGGACAAAATGAAAAGACAGAATTATGGGAGACCTGTTGGCAGTTCCGTGAGACTGAAGTGCAAGGCGACAGGAAATCCTATTCCACATATCGCGTGGATGAAGGACAACGAAGTCATCAGCGATACTGGCAAAAAACCAATGTGGACGTTGAAATTAACAGATCTTACGAAATCTCACTCAGGGAAATATACATGTCTTGTGAACAATCGTCTAGGATCCATTAATTATACATATACGTTAGAAGTGATAGGTATGCCTACATAAAATGACCTCTGTTAATTAATAATTTACATGCGGTAATGACTACACTGTATATTTATGAATTATTTAAATTTAAAACTAATAAATTTCAAACTTTTGACAGTTATACTGTAATTTATTAAGTATTGAACGGAAATTGAATACTCAAGATGCTTTATGATTTGCCACATTTATTTAAATGAGTAACACTCTTGTCTAATCTTTGGTTAATTTTTTCTGCGACAATTTGACAATGGTTCAAATCTGTTCTCAGAAGATATTACCGGTAATTTTTTTCCTGTATGAAGTCATCGTGACATTGCATAGACTGAAAAATGTTATTCTGAATAAAATTAACTTGTTTTGAATCTCTTTTCCCTGTATTTTACATGCCATTCCTTCAAATCAGTGTTATCATACCAAATATAATTCAAGGTCCTCATGGAACTGAATTTTTAGAGAATAAATAAAAAGTTTTTGAAATCAGTAAATCAACAATTAAATTGCTATTAACATAAATTTTTCTTGACAGAAATACATAAATTGTTCAACAGAAAATCTCTATTGTATATATTTTTATACGGATGCCAGCTATTTTATAAAAAGTTAGTCTTCCTTAATGAGATAATATAATGTGAGATACATTGATATAGAATCTGATGTTTACGATTTATTTGAAATTTATCTTATATTCTCTTAAAACCATTAGATTTTACAGTTTAAATTTGGAGGTTGACATGAAAAAAACGGAAGCTACTTTTAACATTGAACATTAAATTTATATATAACTTTAGTTTTAGCAGGTTATCTTTTACAATTTCTGTATTTTATTATTGTTTTGATAGATGTTTTAATCTTTCTTACGTTTTGAGTGAAGGTTTACATCTGTTTTGTACCTCTGCAGTGTGTCATATTCAACAGGTTGAAATTTTTATGTATTTGGCACACTTCTCTTAAGTTTTTAAAATGTCATTTGCAAAAATCTTCGAAATAGAAAAAATAACATCATTAGGGCTCTATGAATATTTTTAACAGTAGAAAATAATATTGTTCCAAATCAATGCTAACAGCAATGGCTGTCTTAATATTCAAGACGTACTTTTTAACACTTGAAAATGAAACACTGTATTTTGCAATCGTGATTATACTGCTACTATACATCATTATTTTTTTCCACCAACAGAAAATCATGTCTGATATTGTGTGTCTGTTATATTTTCAGAAACTTACCAAGAGAAGCCAGAGCTGATTGGACCACATCCATTAAACACTACAGTAGACTATGGTCAGCAAGCTTCTTTACAGTGTCGCGTTAAAAGTTTGGTGGAACCACACATACAGGTAAAAAAATATCAAACATTTCAAAAGAAGACCTTTAACACCATACAAGAATGATAAATTAAAGGATATTGAGTAAATGTACATGGAACAACATTACTACAAATAGATGCTAATGTTAAAAAAAAGAACAACACTTGAACAACTGAATGTCCAGTCATCATATTTACTCACTTTGATTTCTACATTAATGCTAGAATTGCATCCCTTCTTTATATAGGCAGATTTGTAAGCTCTATTAACTATTTTTACCTGTGTATTTTTAACTCAATCCTGTGAAAAAAACACTACTTCTGGAAACTATTATCTTTGGAAACTTAGTGACATGAAGAAAAATATCTAGATTGTGATTGTTTCACGTAACTGGGAGAGGTTAGAAGGTTTTATAACAAAAGCAAATTTAAGTCATCTACACTGAAGCCTAGAATAACTTCAACAATATATATACAGTTAAACTTTGATAGCTCTAACTACAATAGCTCGTACACCATGGATGTCTTGTAGATAGCTCTAACTGCAATAGCTCGTACACCATGGATGTCTTGTCGATAGCTCTTACTACATTAGCTCTTACACCATGGATATCTTGTCGATAGCTCTAACAATAGCTCTTACACCATGAATGTCTTGTCGATAGCTCTAACTACAATAGCTCTTACACCATGGATGTCTTGTCGATAGCTCTAACTGCAATAGCTCGTACACCATGGATGTCTTGTTGATAGCTCTAACTGTAATAGCTCGAACACCATGGATGTCTTGTCAATAGCTCTAACTGCAATAACTCGTACACCATGGATGTCTTGTCGATAGTTCTAACTACAATAGCTCATACACCGTGGATGTCTTGTCGATAGCTCTAACTACGATAGCTCTTACACCATGGATGTCTTGTCGATAGCTCTAACTACAATGGCTCGTACACCATTGATGTCTTGTCGATAGCTCTAACAATAGCTCGTACACCATGGATGTCTTGTCAATAGCTCTAACTGCAATAGCTCGTACACCATGGATGTCTTGTCGATAGCTCTTACTACAATAGCTCGTACACCATGGATGTCTTGTCGATAGCTCTAACAATAGCTCGTACACCATGGATGTCTTGTCAATAGCTCTAACTGCAATAGCTCGTACACCATGGATGTCTTGTTGATAGCTCTAACTGTAATAGCGCGAACAGCATGGATGTCTTGTCGATAGCTCTAACTGCAATAACTCGACACCATGGATGTCTTGTCGATAGTTCTAACTACAATAGCTCGTACACCATGGATGTCTTGTCGATAGCTCTAACAATAGCTCGTACCCCATGGATGTCTTGTCGATAGTTCTACCTACAATAGCTCGTACACCATGGATGTCTTGTCGATAGCTCTAACAATAGCTCGTACACCATGGATGTCTTGTCGATAGCTCTAACAATAGCTCGTAAACCATGGATGTCTTGTCCATAGCTCTAACAATAGCTCGTACACCATGGATGTCTTGTCGATAG
>MJUU01050967.1:118790-130183 GCA_002080025.1 Modiolus philippinarum | reverse complement strand
AAAGATTACTCATTCAAAGGGATCAGACAAAAAACACTGGTGCTAATGGAGAACATAGCTAAATATTAGACTCCATTGGTAAAAAACATTATTTTGGTCATGAATTTGTCAGGTGAGCGATACAGGCTCAGTCTCTGAGCCTCTAGTTTTTTATGTTACAAAACTGTTTATGTTTAATAAATTTTGTGGTGTTAAATTCTTCCATTCCTGGATCAAGCAAAAATTAGTAATCACTAAAAAAATTGTAAATTAGATTGTTAAATATTGACGCAACAAAAACTCGCAGCAAGTTTTATTTTGTTACAGACCCAAGACATTTCTGATTTTAATTATAGATTATTTAAAATGACATGGCACAAAAATTACACACAATGTAATAATTATTTCGAAAATGCATGAAATTATTGGAATTTTATAACTAAGGAGTTTAATTCTCCAAGAAGAATAAGTTCTGAACATAGTTTCCATCTGAAAAGAATTCTGTAATAGCATGTGGGAAAATCAATGCATGCACTTTAATAATCTTAAGATATTTTCTATTCCATTCATTAGTTTATTTGATTATTCTATTCATTAGTCATTTCAATTCAGATATTGAATTATTAAACGTAATTTGGTCCTGATTGGGGAAAATTTCTAATATTTTGTAATCATGTTTTCTATCTCTACAAATATTTCAAGTTAAAGTCACTTGATAACTCTTACACTGCACTAAATGAATTGTTCCAACCAATGTGGGTGATTTTGCAGACAGACAAATAGACAAGGGTAAAATTATATGCTGCTCACTTTTTTTCACAATATCATAAAAATGTATTTAACTTATCTATCAATCATAATTTAACTTGAAATTCCCATCAATAACTTTTTCATTTGTTTCTTCTTTCAGGGGAAAATGTGTCGTCTGCATCCAGTAGTTCATCATTACCTCTTATAATTGGAGTACCAGCATGTTTTGCTTTAATTGTTGTAACTATAGCAATAATATTACTACAGCGACGAAAGAAATATAACAATAATTCCAATGTAAACAAAGGACCTCGTTTTAATGCAGTTCCAACAACAGAGACTGAATCTTTTCCATCGGTTCATACGTCAAATCATCCTACGAACTTACATGTGAACCCCATGCATGGGGTGCCGCATCAGAACTTATATCCTGGTGGATCTTGTAACCAGTTTGGTGTATCTAATAGCCAATATACTGGTATATCTAATAACCAAATGTTTCCATCAAGTATGGGATCGTCAAAAAATCATAGTATAGACTTTTATACAGACATTTCTTCTGTTTCTCAAAAACAACATCATCCGTATCACCACAATACACCACAGTTTTCATCATCACAGTATTCATCATAGCTACATAAAGACTTATCTACAGAATACCTCAGACTTAAATTCAATGTAGTCATTTTACAGAGTATTGGCCAAATATATGTAGACTTAGCTTTAAACTAAAAGTTCTCTCTACTTCGTTAGATATTGTAAAAGTCTTTCTTCATTATGTAATTTGTTTGTGATGTTAATGTGGTAGCTGTGAATGTAAATTTTGTCTTGGGTATGACTGATTTGTCTCCCTTAGGTTAATTCTAAGAAACAAGGGGAGATAATTTTGAAGTTGGAAGTTTTAATATAACTAATTAAAACAATTGAAATATTTTTATGTTGAGCAAAATAATTTTGGAGATACAATATTACATAAAAACTATCTTTACTTGCATGATATCAGGCGAGACCTCTGTTTTTAATGTAGAAAATATGATAACTTAAATTTTTTCCAGAATTTTGGGAGGGGGGAAGCAAGTTTTACAATAACTTTTAGTGGGAAAAAAAAATCATGGCTGGTACAATGTAAAATTATTTTGATAGTTTAGGATTTAGTTTAACAAACTATAGAAATCAACTAGTGGTGCCCTCTACTGGGTTTGCAATATTGTAAATAGTGATTATTAAAGAATTTTATACTTAATTTTAGAGAAGTGCTTTGTTGTTTTTGTTTTGTTTGTGTTGTTTTTAAGTTTTTAGTGATACCAAACGAGTAATCGCACAAAACATTTGTTTAAATATATTTAATATATTACAAAAAAATAATAGTTATTTTTACCCTTTTTGTTAAGCTTATTTCCACTTTAAGTGAATGAATATATTTAAGTTATATTTTAGGATTTTACCCCATTTTTAAAAATGAATGTGATCTTTTAAAGTGAAGTTTACATTAAAGTGGGAATTCTAAACTATGTAGAGTAAGTTTTAGTTGAACTGATCAAATAATTTGTTTAGCCATTCCTATAGAAGAAAAGATTTATTTTTTACTGAAGAATAAGTGAAAAATTCTTCTATAAATTTATTTTTCATATTTTAGAACATGAACATTAAGTGAGCCCTTTACAAGTGCTAGTTGTTGTACATGCATCTAATTCTAACATTTCATAATGTAAACAAACTGTACAATTTTGTATTATAGAGCGACCTCAGAAGAAGGCAATGTATGCTAATTTTTGAAAATTTACATGATGTACTCATATTTGTTTTGTTTGTGGCAATAAGCATTGCATCATAAGCAAGCATTGGCTTTTATTTTACTCTCACTTAAACAGGGTCTAATTTAAACTAACCATGAAAACAAAACAAAAAAGATATTTTTGTGACACATTTCATCCTTAAGAGATATGATTACATAACTTATATATACATTTTGTAGATATATAAATATATGTAAATAATATGTGGAATTGAACAATATTATTTCTGGTGCTGTTCAGGGGCAGTAACTGCCAAAAACTTTGTACTGGTTCCTAGTCAGTGTAGAGCTAATATGCAGTATTTTAAACATATCAACCAAAGTTTACAATTTATATATTACATAATTTACAAGTTTTAGTGAACTTCAAACTTCAGTTTTAAAAATTGTAATACAAAGAAAATTTTGCTTTGTTTTAGAACGCTGGAATACATTCTGCATGTAGAGAGAATTTTTTTTAATATTACTTATTCTAATGGACAATTGTACAATAAAACAGAGTTTTTCTGTTTTTAGTTAGAAATATTCATGAACGGTATTTTTCAACTTATTGATAAATTACTAGTAGTTAATTAGTATTTTTTTTTTCGAAATTCATATTGGTTACACCTTTTTTTTCTACTGGGGGTAATTGTTTTTCATAATTTGTTAATGTTTACTAATAAGAACTGTTTTGGAAGATTAGGTTAATAATGACTTTGTTAGTTACCTCTGTGGAAGCATTTTTAATTTTGTAATTTTTCACCAAATATTTGTATATATGCTTTTGTTGAACTTATAGTTTGAGCAAAACTTGCAATAGATTATTTGTATTATGTGATTATTTATTTTAGTTTCATATTTTTACTGGAGTGAATGAATGACTGTGACATGGGAGATAATTCAATGGAAAGAATGAGGTCGTGATGTTTTTATCTCCCTTTCAATACAAACTCTCTAATGTTGTAACCAAACAACTACTTTAGTGGCTCCATCTTATAATAAATATATATAAAAAAGTTTTATTTTATCTTTTCAAGTGAAGATTTTACCCCCAAAAAAAATGATTAAAAGATTCACATTAGTGGAGCACATCAAACACATTCTTTGTTGAACATCGAGACATAAAAAAAAGTTTTATTTAAACAAATTTATTGCAAAAAATCAAAATTTCATTTCTATCATTTTTTACTAGAATTAAAGAAGAGCATGACTAATTTCCTTGTCCGTGTTTTAATCGTTTAAGTCTATTTATTTATTTTCCTGTTCTTAAACAAGTAATTCCATGGCCAAATTTTGAAAGAAAATAAGAACATCAACCATCGTTAGACCAATTATACTAAATATTGTAAGTTTTAATGTATGGGAAGTAAAAGGTTGTTTTGTGTGTGAAGATAATAGAGTGTTTTTATGGTATAAATGATTTTATAAAATAATTTTATGATTCTGTTTTGAGTGAAATTTATGACATGGGTAAATGTTAGAGCTATGATAGGTAGTGTATGCTTAGATGAGTGAAGAGCTGAAATATTTGTTTATAAATGTTTAAGATAGATAGTGAATGCTTAGATGAATGAAAAGCTTATTTGTTTATGAATGTTCTTTTTGTTTATGATTCAGTCAATGTTGAGAAGACTTGACATATTTGTTATAAAGTTAAAGAAAAAATCGTTCAAAATAAATATTAAAACATAATTATTATTTTGTAATTTATTTGCCAACGAATTTGATAATATTGAACCGAAATCAGTCTCATGATGATTTTCATTATTATAGTATGATGTCGCAAAAATTAGTACCCAGGAACAATATTTTCTGACATGAATTGACATGAACTTGTCTGAAAGAATGGTATCAGAGTGAAAATGAAATAAAATGATGATGCTTAAGTTTTATGAAGATTTCAACTTAATCCGAGCAAAACACAATAAGTTCTTTGCTATTGTGATGACCTTTTCAAATTGTCCCCCCTTCAACAAATGACTACATATCATTTTACCCTGAACTCTTGTTGTTGTAAATAAATAACAAAATACAATAAGTCCTTTGCTATTGTGAAAGACCTTTTCAAATTGTCCCCCCTTCAACAAATGACTACATATCTTTTTACCCTGAACTCTTGTTGTTGTAAATAAATAACAAAATACAATAAGTCCTTTGCTATTGTGAAAAACCTTTTCAAATTGTCCCCCCCTTCAACAAATGACTACATATCTTTTTACCCTGAACTCTTGTTGTTGTAAATAAATAACAAAATATACAAGTTACTGATAATTTGTTTTTTGCATATGCCCATTTCGACAACTTATGTCTCATCAGTGCAGATCAAACCAATTGATGTCAAAAGGGAATTCGCCTGTAAATAATTGTATGATTGCCATGTCATTTTAGGGATTTCCTGAAAATTATTCCTTAGTTAAAAATTAGGTGATACTGTGAACACTTGCCATTAATTTTATGCTTGTTGACGATCATGCATTCATAATTAAAGACATGGATGTAGCGTTGTTCTATATTTAGCAATGAATTCCTCTTGAACCGGTGCTGGAGGCTGTCCTGAACTTCTTTTGAGGTATAAGTAAAAGTGATTGTTGAAGACTTCTTGCTGACTTCAAAATGAAAAAAACGCAATAAAAGCATGTTCCATTGCTTGGATTTTACCTTTTTGTATAGACTGTCCCATTTATATTTACTCCATATCCTTCAATGGTCTTTTTGAAATCTTTGAAATCTTTGAAATCTTGGATTTGAGTTTCATTACATTTTGAGCACGTTTAGTTGGCCAGCTTTTTACCTGTTGTAATTACAACAATAACCATTTTGAATATTATGAGAAATGGTTGTACCTTTTAGGATAGTGATCCATCTTCCTGTGAATGTAAATCAAGATCGGAACCACAGTCTAGCTCCTACAAAATGGTCAAGTAAAATCTAAAAGGAAAAGACACAAGTAATAACAGTGTTTGGATAGAAACACGAAAAGTATCTATATCAACTTTCGAAGTCGGTGATAATGATAACATAAGACTTTATCTACTTGCTGTCTTATACGCCATTGTAGTGTAATGTAAAGTGTAACGAAAGTTCGACTATTCTTGTCTGTCATTGGCAAGTTTCTGTAATGCCCGAAGGTCTTCTGATTTTCTTTAGACTCGGCTTCAACTTTGCCTCTCCAGGTTATGTTTGGTCTTGCTCTTTTTCGCTTTCTCTAGGTTGTCTAAAAAAAGGGCAGTTTTACTTATATTTGCTGGGTCTCTTCGTAGGATATGAACTATCCATTTCCACCTACGTTTTATTATACCCCCGCTCCGGAGGAGAGGGTGTATACTGTTTTACCCTTGTCTGTCTGTCTGTCCGTCTGTCCGTCCGTCTGGAACATCTTTCGTCAAGGATTTCTCAGCTTGTGTATGTAGTAATGATTTGATATTTGGTCTAAAGCTCAAGTATGATGAGTTGTACCGTGTCTCTCCTTTTCGAGTCTGTCACTCAACTACTTCCTGTTAGACGAAAACTTTGATTTTTCCCATTATAGCCATATATTGAAAATTTTCGTCAAGGATTTCTCAGCTTGTGTATGTAGTAATGATATGATATTTGGTCTGAAGCTTAAGTATGATGAGTTGTACCGTGTCTCCTCTTTAGAAATCTGTCACTAATCTACTTCCTGTTTGACGATAACTTTGATTTTCCCATTATAGCCATATATTGAAAATTTTCTTTGAGGATTTCTCAGCTTGTGTATGTAGTAATGATTTGATATTTGGTCTGAAGCTTTTGTATGATGAATTGTACAGTGTCTCCCCTTTACAAATCCGTCACTCATCTAGTTCCTGTTTGACGAAAACTTTGATTTTTCCCATTATAGCCATATATTGAAAATTTTTGTGAAGGATTTCTCAGCTTGTGTATGTAGTAATGATTTGATATTTGGTCTGAAGCTTAAGTATGATGAGTTGTAGAGTGTCTCCCCTTTTCAAGTCTGTCACTCATCTACTTCCTGTTTGACATCATAAATTTTTCCCATTATACCAATATATTGAAAATTTTTGGTCCATACTTGTTTGTGTCCACACTTTAACTGTGTCCACACCTGTATTGTATCTGCACACACTTAAATTTGCACTTTCCATATTGATTCAGTGTTCAATGAGCGGGGGTATAACTGGCTGCCATTCGGCGACAGCTCTGGTTATATTTGCGGTCATGTTGTCTTGTTTGTATTTGTTGAAGATGTTCTGGTTAATGATTGTTTGAGGCCAAAATATCCTTAGATCCTGCTCAGACTTCCTGTGTGAAAAGTTGATAGTCTCTGTCATCTTCCAACATTCGGACCCACACAACAGGACACAGATATTGTGTGTCAAAGCTGGTGTTCTGTACTGTTCTGATCTCCAGAGATTATGTAGTATATTAAAAACTGTTCTGGCTTTTGGTAATGTCATTTTCTGCACCTCAATCATGTGTTGCTGTGCTACCGAGGAATGTAAACTTGTCAGTGGATAGTTATATTTGATCATTTGGAGTTATTGATGTTGGTCTGTTGATATTCAAAGTCATACCTCTGTCATGTTTTGCATATTTTGGAGTTTGTTAGTCTTCTCTTGTATGAGGTTATTAGTATGTGATAAAAGCAATTTCGTCGGGTAAATACAGATCTTCAAGTATGGAAAAGATGTTCCATTTGATGACCCTTGGTGTATTTCTTGTATCGTGCATCAACCTACTGTCTATGGCTATGATAAGGAGTGTAACGGACCTTGCATCTGAATTTCAAGTAACAGCTTTTCTATTAGATGTTGTAGTATTCCATATGATCTTACTTTTTTCTAAAGGCTATCTCTGTGAATACTATCAAAAGCTTTATCAAAGTCAATAAAGTTTACAAAGCTGCCTTTGCCATTCAGTGCACTGCTCGATGATGTTACGAAGTGTAAAGATTTGATTGATGTGTCCTCCCAAAGGGCAAAATCCTGCTTGCTCTTCTCTCAATAAGTTGTTTAAGGACTCTACTTTTGTTTTGATGATAATTTTTGCTAATATCTTATTTGGGATGGAGTTCCACCAGTTGTTGTAACAGCAATTAAGCGCTCCTTTCTTTGGAATATTGATAATGGTTCCTTTGTCCCACTCAGCTGGTGCTACTAGCAATGCCTCTTTCCTGATATTTTGGAAGATTGGATGCATACTAAGCAGTTACAGATAAATTTGGATAAGTTTTGAGGAGGTCTTCGTTTCATTTGTCAGTACCTGGAGATTTTTATTTGATGGCTGATATGATTTCAGGTATATTTCAGGTGTTTTACGTCTATTTCAAGTTCTACTAAAGGCTCTTGGACGACTGGTTCTCCATCAGGTGATGGTCTGTTTAGTAACTCTTCAAAATGTTCAGTCCACATGACCTCTTGTTCCCTTTCAGATGTTAATAAGTTAACTTGCTTGTCTTTATTTTTATGCCCAAAATCTTTTGATCGGGGCATATTGCTTTTGTCCTGTCTGTCTGTCTGCTTTATGTATGTATGTATGTCCGCAACTTAAACCTGACTCATAACTTTTGAACCAGATGTGATAGGCCCTTCATATTTGGTTTGTGTATTGATCATGTAAGATTTCACCAAGGTCAGGTCAAAGGTCAAGGTCACAGAGGTCAAAATGTCAAAATCTAGATGTTTCTATAGCTCGTAAACTACAGTTGCTAGAGGCTTGATATTTTATGTGCGAATAGATGTAATGGAGTTAAGTACTAGTCTAAAAAAATTGGATCAGATCAAAGGTCAAGGTCACTGAGTGCAAATTTGAAAACTTGAACAAAAACTTTAACATTGACTATATCTTTCCAACCGGATGTGATAGGACCTTCATATTTGGCCTGTATATTGGTCATATGAAGTTGAACAGCTTTATGCACATTTCACTCAGGTCAGGTCAAAGATCAAGGTCACAGAGGTCAAGGTCAAAAAGTCAAAATCTAGATGTTGCTATAACTCATTAATTACACCTGCTATATTCTTCATATTTTATATGTGAATATATTTAATAGTGCTTAGTACAAATTCACAAAAAAACAGGGTAAGGTCAAAGGTCAAGGTCACTGACTACAAATTGGGAAAACATTCCCTATATTATGCTAACCAGATGTGATAGGACTTTCATATTTGGCCTTTATATTTATCATATAGAGTTTAACACCATTATGCAAATTTCATTACGGTGAGTTCAAAGGTCAAGGTCACAGAGGTCAAAAGGTCAAATTCTAGATTTTGCTTTTAGCTCGTTAATTACAATTGCAAGAGGTTTGATATTCTATATGTGAATAGATGAAATGGAGCTTAGTACAAATGTCTACTAAACCTTAATTTCTAGTGTATATTGCAATTTTTAGCATTAATTTTGTATTGTAGACATAGTTGCTTCGGGTCATAGTGTTTCAAAAACACATCTTGTTTATAGATCGAAGAGTTTGACTGTCTCTTTTTTCCATTTGTTCTGGGTTTCAGATGGACAGTAGCTGGAACTAGCTGATGATCAATTTCTATGTCTGCTCCTCGTCTCACTCTTACGTCTAATAGAGATCTTCATTAGCCACATTCCATGTATCATAATATGGTCTGGAGAATACCATTTTAGCTTGTATATTTCTTTATGTGGGAATTATTTGTTAATAATTACATATTTGTTGGTGTTTAAAAATTTTGCGAATCTTTCACCATTTTTATTCATGATTCCTCATCCATGGGTACCCATTATTCTTTCAAAATGAGAGCTGCTTTACCCACATTTGCATTAAGATCACGTATTATAATTTTGATGTCAAGATGGGACGTTTAGTCTACTTAATGCTTGAATTGTTCATATAATGTTTCTTTATCATCGTCATTGGCAGCGTTCGTTGAAGCGTAGCACTGAAGAAGCGTAATGCTTACTTGTTCATCTGAGTCTTGCCATGATCAGTCTATTAAATTGGTTTCCATTGAATCAGTCTTATCCACTCCCTTTCTTTAATACGATAGCTACTCCTTCGTGGTGTTATCCATCATTTCTTCCTGAATACAATACTGTTTCGCTTGTTGTTGTTCTAATCTTTCCTGATCCTGTCCATCTAATTTTACTGACACCCAGAATGTGTAATTAGTAGCGTTATCTGTGCCAGCATGTCTACTCAGTACTGCATACATTGTTCTCACATTCCAACAACTATATCAATTTTGAGTTTTACCATGTTGAGTGGCTGCCCAGTCGTGTTTGTAGTTTCCTCTTGGCTTTACCTATATACAGTCATCAAAGCTCTACTGTTGGTGCTGTGGGGTCTCATTCACAGTTGTAGTAAGCATCTTCGTTGCTGTTTCCGTTACAGGATTCTCTTTAGACTGACTAGTGCTACCCCTTGGCTCACTACGCTCAATATATCCGGGAACATAGTGATTTGAGACAGGCACGTCAGTCTAGTTTCTTATGAGTAAGGGTTGCCAGCCCTTAGCTTAATCCCGTAACCTTGAGGGCCAATAAATTTTCTGTAGGGGGTTTTCTTCCCCTAGAACACTAAATTAACCATGCTGAAGAGTTAGTTCTACCCAGATAATCTGTTTGAGTTTTCTTCCATAGCCTTTGACTTTCTTAGTTCATTTACATTCCAGTAGAACTATTTAACCCATAGCTGGGGCAAGATTGATTAAAGCCAGTGTCTCCACACACCCCTGTGCCTGCGCTTTCCACCTCTGGGGTAGGTTTTGCAACTTCGAAATCATCTACAATTTAGCCTAGGATACTAGACCCTAGTTACCATGTGCTGTCGCGGGAATCACTGTAGAAGTCAGACTGGTAGAGGCTTTGTACTGGCTAGAAAGACTTACGCACTCGGCTTTCTGTTTCATCTACAAGTATGCTAGCTGCAATTGTAGAATCTTCGACTCCCCAGCACTAGACACATATTCAATCCTGTGGCAGTCACTAGGTGAAACTATCAAAAAGACATCGTTGTCTCTTTGACACATTCCCCGTTTCCCTTCTTTTTTTCTGTTGTCTGTTTGATTGTGTGTGCATATTTAAGATGAAAAACTTACCGAATCATGCATTACATAATTTTAGCTAGTTATTGTAGTTCTAATAAATGTTCCTGAGAATATAACAAATGCAAGATCAAAATTTATTTAAAAAGAACGAAAAATACAGAAACGCTTAAAAATTGAAGTATTTGATATGTTTTTTCCCGTTCAACCAAATTTAAATGAAAAACAACAAAACAAAAACAAACAAAAAAAAATAAAAAAAAAAAAAAAAAAAAAAAAAAAACAAAAAAAACAAAAACAAAACAAAAACAAAAAAAAAGAAAAAAACAGATAACTACATTATGACGTCAGAAATCTAGCACATGTAAGATTCCCTTGATAAGAATACATTAATAGTTTTGTTTTTTTTTTATATATAGTGCGTGCATTATCTCATAAATTTTCTTGACGACTGTCAACGTAGTTTGACAATTTCCTTTTAACTTTATCTTTACCATGCATCTCAGACACAATCTGTAAAACCAAATTGAATTTCAAACATCCAAGTGCCAATCTTGTTGTCACTTAATATTCTGATTAAGTGATGGAAACATTTAGACATGTACAAAAAAGTCGTAAATTTTATATAAACTCTTCAACAAATGGAAACAATTCATGGTATATGGACAGTCAATGTCTGGAACTGAAATATGAAAGCACCAGCACCATGTCCATATTTTGATTTGTAGTATTAGCGATGACAAATACTTCTCGTTCATTTGAATTGCATTACTTTTTCTCTTGCTTCCTATAATTAAATTCCAGCCATTGATAATGGAGTAATAGCAAAATTACCGGACAGAGTTGTTAGGGACCGACCATTTAACCTGAAAGGGGGGGGGGGGGTT